>CAOKZL010002279.1:0-296895 GCA_948472985.1 Iguana delicatissima | reverse complement strand
TACTAAGTCTAAGAAAACAGTTTCCAAAATTGGCAGCTGAACAAAAAAGGGCCTCCAAGACCTTGGATCTTTAGGGTGGCTGGTGTGTTTCAGACCTTGTAGATAACAACAAACCAGACAGGACAAGGCTGTCTGTAAGGAGTAAACTGATTGATAGGGACATACGAGAACACAAAGGTGTACTTTGAAATTGCTTATAAGATACCTTGAATGTAACGTGCGAAACAAAGATACAGGAGGGGAAGACATGGGCAACTCATGATCATTCCTTTTAAGGAAAATTGTAAATAAGAGTAATGGGCACTAAATAGTGGGGAGGGGGAAATGTAAAATGAGGCGGAACTTCTCAGGTGATCCTGATACGCTGTAACCTTTGGGGTCCTATCCAATGGGATCCCAGGGGAGGGAAAACCTGTGATGGGGACAGGGGATGAAATATGAGGTATACAATACTAGGGTGTGTCCTTCTCTCTAGGGAGCACCCACTTCTGCAGAAATGTACTTTTAATAAACATTAATGCTTCAGCCGAACCTGTGCTAAATTGTTTTATGAGTCTTTTCAGCTATTTCTCACACTAACCTGGTATTTGATCAAGTTGCGATTTAGTGTCTGAAGCTTTCCTACTCACTAGGCGCCATCTATGATGCCCTGATTGATATTTCATTCTTTTTTTCATCATAGCTTTTCAGACCAGTCACATTATAATTGGCTCTACTGTTAAGTCTGATACAACTCTTCTGGTCATTTCTAGTACTTGCGCCTTAGTTATTTTTGATTGTCTTATTTGCTAGCCATATTAGAGTTGTCCAACTTGTTATCTGTAGCTATTACTATTAGTACTATTATTACTACCTCATCTAATATATAAAGTCAAAGCCTGTGAGTTTGTCTGTGTAAGGCAGGTGAAGACCTCATATGATTGGCTGTGTCAGGTGAGAAGATCTCATAGGATTGGCTGCCTTTGAAGATTCTATGGAATCCTGGGCTTGGGAGTTTAGGGAGAGGTCTTTAGAATTCTCTGCCAGAGACCTCTTGGGCCTGGTTGGTTGCTATGGAAATGAGGCCTAGCAGCAAGGAGAAGGCCATTGTGTTCTCTCAGGAAACCACGCTCTGTATGTCAATAACTCTGAATACAAATTGGATTGGGGAATATGGAGAAAAATAACTGATATTGGACAAGATAGTTTAAGGAATTAAAGACACAGAATATCAAGTCTTTCTACCAAGTATTACCTATGAGAAAATAAAATCTCAGGCAATGCTGGGTATATATACTAGTAATTTATATTATTCACTGTTTTATAAAGAAGTATTGCTTTTCACTACTGTAAACTTTATATTTGTTTTATGTTTGAAGGTGCTGCTGGTTCAAATATTATTTTCCCTTGCTCATTGGAGCCATATACCAGGGGTAGTATAAAAGAATGCAAAACCTATGAGAAGTATAAATATAGAAGCGATTTGAGAAACAATGGAACAATTTGTAAAGTTAAACTCATTGAAATTCATTTTAAAACCACATACAAAGTAACAAAATGGCACAGGACACTATTAAAAGCCTGTCACAATCAATTACTTTATTACAATTTTTGAGAGTAAATACAAAGAGAAAAGGAAAGGAAAGGAAAGGAAAGGAAAGGAAAGGAAAGGAAAGGAAAGGAAAGGAAAGGAAAGGAAAGGAAAGGAAAGGAAAGGAAAGGAAGAAGAAGTAAAGAAAGGAAGTCCATGGGATATAATTGTAGGCGAGGCATATACAGGGATATCAACTGAGCATTTGTCCAAATTTAGGAATAAAGATGTTCTGTTCCATTTGAATTTCACTGTTACCCCAAAACATAGGTGCCATGACGGTTACTCTGTGGTGCCGGTGCCTCCATGCAAAAGTGGGGAATTAATTAGCTCAAAGTCAGAAGGTGAAATGAGAGGGGGGCAACTTAGTGAGACCATTCTACCAATGTTTATAGGCTCACGCTAGAAAAGAACTGGACAAGAGTACAAATGTATACTCAAATGTGTTTTATTGACAATAAATTCACACCCACCCACACAACAGTTCAAACATGGACTCAACCAAACAAGAGCTAACTTAAGACAAGGGAGGAAAATGGGATAGAGAATGCAAAGGGTGTGGGTGATAATTACCAAATCTGGAGTGATGTGGAGAAAAGCAGCAGCTTGACTTAGGTGAAGAACCTAAGGACAGCTCTTGGTCAGGAGATGGATGGAAAGAGTAGTATTCTGATCTGTGAGACACTGTACTGGGCAGCCTAGAATCAGGGGTATTTGTGCCAAAAACACAGCCTATGGGCTGGACTGATGTTTGCCCTCCCAAGTACTGAACAATGGGAGTTGCGATACATACAATGAACTGTTAGGTTGGATGGGAGGACCAATATGGCTGATGAAGGGAACGTGGCATAAATCTGTCCTCACCTGTAAAGTCAGGCAGATTATCTGACCAGTAACTTTTTTTTTGACAGGGGGCTTGATTCCTGCCAAGTAAAGGGTGCTCTGATTTACAGGGACCTTGAAGATATCTGTCTCAGGTGTAGGGATGCAGCAGGAGGCTGTCTGGAACTGAACAGCTATCGCTGGAGCCCAGACTATTAGCAGAAATTGTTAAGTTTCTGGGAGCCTGAAGAGAGAGGAAGTTGCTTCTCTCCTGCATGAACACTAATCTTCAAAGCCATATTTCTTGGTAAGAATAATATCTGTTCAACTAAATAATTGATATACAATAGAAGGAGCCCGTGCATGTAACTTTGTAAATGTAAATTTATTGTTTTTATCTGTAAGAAATCATTTTTATATTAAAGAGAATAAGAAAATTAAAAATTACTAAACAATTTTGGACAATACAAATGGGTTAAGATATTTGATATTTGGTCTATGATCTGAATTAAGTGAGATGGTAAGGTTCAACAAAATTTGTTATGAAGATGTTCAACAAAGTGATCTTGTTTAGAATAATAGGGTAATAGTAAAAGTAATTGAGGAAAATAATAGTACCAATCTATTCTGCTTTGGTCAGACCTCATCTAGAATACCATATCCAGTTCTGGGCACCACATTTCAAGAAGGATGTCGACAAGTTGGAACGTGTGCCGAGCGGGGCAACCAAAATGGTGAAGGGTCTGGAAACCATGCCCTATGAAGAGCAGATTAGGGAACTGGGTATGTTTAGTTTTCAGGAGAGAAGGTTAAGAGGGAATATGATAGCCATGTTTAAATATTTGAAAGGATCTCATATCAAAGAGAACAGGTTTGTTTTCCACTTCTCCAGAAACTAGGACAAGGAGCAATGGATTCAAACTACAGAAAAAGAAATTCTTCCTAAACCTCAGGAAGAACTTGCTTACGGTCAGAGCTGTCCGGTAGTGCAATATGCTGCCTCGGATTGTGGTGGAGTCTCCTACTTTGGAGATTTTTAAACAGAGGCTGGATGGTTATCTGTAGGGACTGCTTTGATGTGTGTTCCTCCATGGCAGGGGGTTGGACTGGATGGTCCCTGTGGTCTCTTTCAACTCTATGATTCTATGCTTCTATAATTCTATGAAATGGAGATCCTAGGAATAAGAGAAAAATAATATGATTAAGCTAGTTTGGCAATTGATGGGTTTAGTAAGTGTTACAGAGAATTTTATTGATGCTGATATGATTGTAAAGGAATTTGACTATGGATGCTGGCTATGACTTTATAAGTTTTTAATGGAGATTTTTTTTAAAAGTTTTTTTAATGGAATTAGTAAATTAAACCATGAAAAGTTTTAAAAATTCAAAGACAGCATCTCTAATTCTTATTGATGATTCAAAGATATAGTAATTTGAAACAAAAAAGGCTGGGAAATGTATACATACCAGAAATATGAGGATATGAACTATTATTTTATATTTTTTAATTTTAAGAATTTAAATTTATTAGACTATATTAGTAGACCAGTTTAAGCTGAAATAGGTATGATTTGTTAATTTCTTTTAGATGCTGTGGGTAACATTAATAGTAATTACAGTAATTTGTAAGATTAGATTTTTAATATTAAACACTGTTTAGCTAATAATATATATATTAAATTGCTATAAAACAGGTTACTATGACTTTACTAAAACCTGTTACTACAGGAGTGGGTTTCTCTTTTTAATTTAGTCTTATGTAGTTTTATTTGTCTGTTTTTAGGGTTAGTTTTACTTTGTTAGTGTTTTGTTTTGATTGTTCTGTATTTTGTATTGTATTGTATATAGTGTAGTGTCCGTTTTGTGTATTCTGTTCTCTGCTCTCTTTTAGAGTTTTTCATTTTATATTTAGTGTGGTTATGTAACAGATATATATATATATATAAAAAAATACAGGCCATTTCCACACAGGGTAAAACACTGCGCTGGGATGACCTCACACGGAGGTCGTCTACACTGCGGGGTGCGCTAGGGTGGTGAAAAAAAATGAGGTCCTACACCTCAAACTGCCCTCGTGTGGCCGTGGGGTGGCGCTCCTTGTTTTATAAAGACCAATTTTCAAATGGTATTTTTAAAACTTACGCGCGCTAGCCCATCGCAGCGCCCCGTTAAGAACTGAAGGGAGGCGCTAGTGCATCCCTGATGAGCTGCCTGGGGGTGGGCTTCCGGCTGGCGTGCTCTCCTGATCGGTGGAGCACCGCAGGAAGCTGCAGGCTGCCATTTTGTGCGCCACCGGCTGCCTCCGGCCGCCTCCGGCAGCCGCCGCCATTTAGAGCGGTGAACGCGCGCTGCTCCCTGCGGGGACAGAGCCTCCTGCTCAAAGGTAAGCTCCGTCCCCCCATGCGCCACCCCGTTTCCCCCTGTTTCGCTGCCCCTCGTGTGCAAAGGGCCATATATGAAATTTTAGCTTGCTAAAGTTCGCAGCACTTGGATGGCAAAGACATAATGGGTGTTGTAATAGCTCTCTATTGTAGATGCTACAAGGAAAGAGGAAGGAACCCGGATGCATAGGGAAGGGGTCCTGGTGTGCTTCTAGCCATTGTCTGGGAAAATCCCATCTTCAGTTTAAGCCTATTATCCAATAGGAACAGTATCTATTTGCCTGATGATTGATAGAGTCTTACCTGGAGGATGGATCAGGCTGACCTGCTTTTCCTTCTCACATTCACAGTCAGAATTCCCCCTTTCAGCTTGACCTCTTTCTCATCTCTCAGGTCTGATTTTTGATATCAGAGCCAATTGTCACATATTGCCAATTAGACAAGATGTCGATTAGATATGGTGTCCATCCAAAACATACCATTATGAGACCCTCATGTAGAGTCTGTACATCATTAAATTTTGTATTTTATAATAAACGCTGATAAACAATACTTGTGGGATTCAGTTCCTCTGTAATTAATGCTTCCAGTGTAGGAGGGATGGCTGAGGCATTTAAAGTTATGATCCATGTATACCACCAACAGGGGTTGCAGTGGTAAATACTGCTATAACTCATCCAAGAGTAAGTGGTCCATGCCCTGCAATGCTGAAAATGTCAAGCATTCTTGTTCTGCGCAAATCAATTATTCCAAAGTATAAATAAGTAATGTAACATGTTATGTAACAATACCATTTTATTTTATTAAAATGGAAGAGCTACAAGTGATATACCAAGAAATTACCATTGTTCCAAATTATTGGGAGGTGGGTGGCAAAGAGTTACGCGAGCAGTTGCCCTTAAATAGTAACATTTCAATGTCTTCCTCCACAGATATGAAAAAGTAAGAAATCTTATTTTAAACAACATAATGTCCCCTCGCCACATGTTCCTTGTGCAGGTAAGGATGAAGGACATTCATCTTCAAATGTACAAATTCCAATGTCATTGCACTGATACACAGTCTCTACAACTTTGAAACCACAGGCATCTCCTACGGAGAAAAAGGTGTTTTACTGAGGTGTTTTGGCATACTGGCCTACTTGGCACTACACCCATTGCTTTCTCATTCTCTCCTTTTCCAGGAAACAGTAACCTGAATCTTGCTCTTAGTCCTACCTACAGTGGACTCACTGATTTAATAGAATCAAAGCGCTGACTCACCATTCAATAATTGAATCAGTGAGTCTACTTTATTCTGGACATCCGGCAGGATTCAGGCTATAATTTGGAAAAGAGGAGTTTTCTTGTCATTACAATGGTGATTGTGGTGGTGATGATGATGATGATGATAACATGTTTATTTATAATGTGCTTTTCACCAATGGGTCCTACGAAAGAGAGACCTCTAAGAGATTCTGTTATCAATCGCCCTGCTAAGGTCTTGCAAGCTCAGGGCAGCTGCAGCTTCCTTCCTGCCTCAGTCTACCTGTAATGTGTCCTCTTCTTGCTGCCTTCAACCTCAATGAGCATTATCATCTTTTTCAATAAATCACGCCATCTCTTCTAATAATTATGTCAATCAGCATATCTGCATAGTAGGGATGTAGAACATATACCCATGTGTCTTCAGCAACTGATACTTAATACTCCCAAAGCTTCCCCATCTGAAAGCTGAGTAATGTATTTTGAACAAGGCATTGGGGAGCATCTACTTTTTAAATAGGCTGATTGATCCTTAAAAATGTTCACTATTGTAAAAGACAGAAAGTGGTTCCCTTCCCATGCTAGTCCTGGCAGAAGGCAATCCATCCAGTGGGTTCAGGGGAAACCAGTGCATAACCTCCCACCCTTCCCAGAGAAGTTCCCAAAATTTCGTACATCGAGGAGATAGACTATAACTTTCCACTTACATAGCTAGGGGATTATTGGGTAATAAAGGACTGACACATTGTTCAACTCAATGTGCAAACACAGGTGAAAGGCATGATTGTAATGTGCCATGCATAATGCATAACAGCCCAGGAGAAGAGCATGCTTCTGCAGCTTGCAGCTGTATACAGACATCATGCCATGGACAAAAATGCACAACCACAAACATAAGAGAACACATGAAAAAAGGATGCCAACCAACAACTGTTGTTTGGGGTAGGCTTAGGTGGTGTGGGTCACTCCACAAAGGCCATGCAATAGCAATCCTGAACTTTAACTACTTCACACTCGTTCTTCAGTGATCTTATTCTGTAGATCTTTGGCTTATGCCAGGATTTTTATTTTTAATACTACTCATCCCTTACCTGAAGAAGCCAAGAGGGTCCATGAAAGGATAACAATGGGAAGGCAGCCCATCTGCATGATTGGGATCTCAAGTCAAACAGCCAGAAAGCAAGAAAAATAGAAGGCTCACCTATATAGAGACCTCCACATGTAAGCCGTCTACATGAACATTCCTGGTGGAACACATGAGATGGCAGAAACACTGCCTTCATTTTTTATTGCTTCTCAAGAAGTCAAGGTGTACCGGAAGGAAATCCTAAAGAAAAGTTGATTACCCTGAAGACATTTAGAGTTGAGGAATTATGAAAACACACACACACACTTACTTACTTTTAATTTTTCTATTTTTATTTCTAGTTACTTGCTGAAGTAACTGATTTAATGAAGGACATGAACTGAACTGAAGAGGATGTTCAAAGGAGCACACTGCACATTTCAACAGCTGTAGGAATGTGGTTGTGTGGGCTTATACATCCTGTACTGGGATATTTATGTTACAATGCAAAAATAATCCGTCTTGGGTGTCCTTCGCATGGGGGTGGTTCTGTTGGGAGGAAGAGGAAGAACAAAGAAGTAGATGCTTAAAATAATGATGACTTATGGGGGGAGATAGAACTGCTCAGCTCTAATTTCAGCTCAGTTTTCTCCTTTAAGGGAAACTGTAAAACACAAGAGCTCCTCGATAGTGCACGTGGCATAGGAGCATCAGCTAATATAAATGATTTCAGGGATTCTAGAACAGAGCACAAAACAGTCAGTCCAAGAGTTTTCATAGGGGAGTTAGGAACTGCTCTGATCACAAAGAGCCAATATGTTTTTTTTCCAAGAACATATCGTGCCTTCTTAAAGTTGAGTTGAATTCAAGAGCTTTTGCTGGTAGAAGGCTTTAGTTAAAGGAAATAGGATGGGTGATTTCATAAACAGGCTGTCCCCCACTACCCGAATTTGCAGAAAGTTGGTGGGTCTGGTTTACGTTTAAAAGGAGTGGTGTAGAGGCGAGAAGAAGGAAGTTCCCTTGTGTGTGCCAAATTCCACTCACACCGCATTTAATTTAGTGTATTCCCTTTTGCTTGATAACAGGATCAGTCTAAAATATCAAGAACTGCTGTGGCTGTAATATAACTTGATTCAGTGGACTTATAATTGGTTCATAGACCATCCCAAAGCATGGTGGCATTTAGCTTCACATGGCTGAGATGGATTGTGTAGATCCATTCCAATCTGGCTTTAGGTCTTATTATGGGACAGAGAGTGCTGTGATCCCCTTGGTGGATGACTTGCGGTAGATGTGGACAGTATGTTCCTGCTGGTTCTGCTGGACTGCTCTACAGGTTTCAGTATCATTAGCCATGGTATCTTGATGATTTGTCTTTCTTGGGTTGGTCTTGATTGCAGTGCTTCTTGATAAGTAATTTCAGAATGTGGTGCTGGGGTTGTTTTTGTAATTCTTCAAGTAATTCCCAACTTATGGCTACCCTAAAGCAAATGTATCCTGGCGCTTCCTTGAGATGAGAGTGTGTGACATGCCCAAGGTCATCCAATGGATTTTTATGGCAAAGAGGTTGTAGTCCAACACTAAAACCACTACCCCACGTTGGCTCTATGCTGAGCTACCTCTGTTTAGGCATGTGATTATCAGGCCTCTGTTCCAGGGCCCCAGAGGGATCCCCCTTCCCCTCATTTTGCAATCTGTGTGATTTTGAGGATTTCTTTCAAGGAAGTTACTGGAGAGAAAAGTTCCTCTTTTCAAAATAAAAAAGTACTCCATAGATTAAACCAGGTAGATGTGGTAAAATAAGGTCAAATTGGCTTCCACTCTCCCCGGAGCATATAGAGGAAGAGATCTAGGTTTAAAAAGCTGGAATTCCATTTTTTCAGATGATAGGGGACAGCCGGAGACTTAATGTGACCTGTGGGCTGCATTTACCCCAAATCACCCAAAGAAGTCTCTCTTGTTCCTCGTATTATTAAATGTATATGCAGAACCTCTAGAAGAGGTGATTGTACTCCTAGGGAAAGAACTTTTGATAATATGCAGTACTGTCTGAGATACCTGTTTTTCTAAGGACCATGGCTGAGATCCTAAATCATCACTAAGAAGTGTCTTTTGGCCCAGCCACCAATCCAATCCTTTGACTCTGCTAGGTTCTTCATCTTAATTTCTGGTGCTTCCTACTTTTATCTTTCTGGTGTTTCATCTTGATGTCAGTCTGAACCAGGGAGAGCTTTATTTCTTTCATATACAGTTTTACTTGTACTGTTAGCTACTGTATCTGTGTTATCACCGTGAACTGGTCTTGCTTCGGTAGATACTAGATATCGTTGGATATCATAATTCGGTCTCATTTTGACACCCTGAACCAAGTGTTTGTGAGGCCCCCGAACAAGCACGGAGCTAGACATGGCTATTAATTGCTGAACATTCCTTTCTGAAAACTTGAAAGTGGAGAAAGCTGTTGTAGGCCACCTTCGGTCCCAGTCTGGGAGAAAGATGGCTTATAAATATAATAAAAAAAGTCAATTCATTTGAAGTGTGGTGGTGGGGTAGAGTTTTTCAGATTGCACAGACTGCCAAAAGGATGAATAAATGTGTCATAGAAATAAAAAACAAGTCTGAATTCTTACTAGAAGCTAAAGTGACTAAATTCAGAATGTTGTACTTTGGACACAACATGAGATGACAAGACTCATTGGAAAAGACTATAATGCTTGATAAAGAACTGTGTAGGAAATGAAAAGGAAGGTATGGCGGGCAGATTGACTCAATAATGGGAGCCACAAATTGCTGAATTTGTAAGATCTAAGTAGGACTGTTCAGCACAGGGTGTCTTGGACACCTCTCACTTATCAGTAGTTGTTGGGTTTTCGGGTCATTTCCAACTTATGACAGCCCAGAGGCATACCTGTCATAGGATTTACTGGATTTGTTCAGAGGGATTTGTCATTGCCTTCCTGTAAAGCTCAGAGGGTGTGACTTGCCCATTGTCAACCACTGGGTTTCCATGGCCAAAAATGAATTTGAACTCTGTTCTCCCAAAATCCTAGTTCAACACTCAAACCCTACATCATGTGGGCTCTTAATGACAGAGTCACCATAAACGAAAACCAGACTGATGGCACGTAACAACAAATAAGTGGTGAGTTTTACCAGAAAAAAAAATCCAATGCCATATTTGAACCAAAGTCTGTTACTGCTAATCATCACATAACCATTAAATGAGTAATATCATGGTAAAGTTAACAAACATGATAAAACGAATTTGCATTCTAGCTGGGACATAGAACTGGTATCCATGTAGAAAATAATAATGTGATCTCTTTAATTTTGCTAAAGGGAAGGAAAATCCATGGCAGGGGAACTACATTTCACTGAAACACACAGCCACAAAATTTTTTAAAATAGTTTATCGTGAGTTTCTTTTTTAAAAAAAACAAACCACATACTTTTTAAAAGCAAGATGTCTTAGTCATTGTAGACTGGCCATTTTCCACTAAATCTGCAAGAAGACAATAATTTTCATCATAAGTTTCTTGTATTACCACCGAGAAGCATGCCACAAAATAAGAAAAGAAAATACATTAGTATGTATTTACACATGTACACATGTATTTACATATGTAACGTCTTTGGATGATAATTTGTGAATGGGATATTTCAAATTAATGTTACTAAATGAGAAGTGTAAAAGTGGATTTAGAAGATGTATTCTGTTTGTTGTTTTAAAATGTTGCTTTATATATATATATATATATATATATATATATATATAAAAATAATACCCTAAGCATTTGCTGCTTGTCAAAGCTTCAGCAAGAAGTGAATGCATAGGGTTATTTATTTTTGACTATCACCTGGTTATTTTTCTTGATAGAGAGATAGATTGATTGATCAATCCATGGAATATTTCTGGAATATTTCTTGTTGTTGTTGTATGCTTTCAAGTCATTTCCGACTTATGATGAACCTAAGGTGAACCTATCACAGGGTTTTTGGAGGCTGAGAGTATGTGACATGCCCAGGCTCACTCAGTGGGTTTCTATCACTGAGTGGAGAATTGAAGCCTGGTCTCCAAAGTCCACAGTCCAATGCTCAAACTGCTGCACCACTCTGGAATATTTTTACCACACCCTATATCAAAAAGATCCCAGGGCCTCTTATCTGCAACTTTAAAACAAGCAAGTTAAAACAGTTTAAACAATAAAAAAAAATTAAACATAGTAAAAAGTTAAAACAGATTTAAAATTTAAAACCTACGTATATCAGAATTTGGAATGAATCGGTGAGGTCCGAAGGCCTTGATCAGCAGTCAAGTTTTCACTTGGTGCCGAAATGAAACGACTGTTGGTGTCAACTGGGCCTCCAAAGGGAAGGCGTTGCACACTTGGGCTGCCACAGTTGAGACAATCCTCTCCTATATCTCAACGCAATGTATTGACCTCACTGGTTAGACACAGAGAATGTCTCTCCAGCAGACCTCAGTCATTTGGCAGGTATGTCATTGAAAACACGTTCAGTTCAGACTGGAATCATATTGGCAATATGGGACTAAAGAATTCTTACAGTTCAGTCCTATGGCTCATGGGAAGACCTTTTGGGCTTCTTGGGGTATATTAGACCATCCCTCTCTACCTTCATACAGCAGAGACAGCAGTCCGCCCTCAGAGGAAAAGATGCAAATTGGAACAGCTGTTCCACCTGCCATGGCAAACTTTGCAGCTAGTCCACCTCTGCAGTCAGAACTTCAGCTTCAGAAATGGGCCTCCAAAGGGAGAGTGTTCCACATGGGCTGCCACAGTTGAAAAAGTTCTCTCCTATGTCCAACATAGTGATCATTTCCACACCATAGCTCCTTCCATTGTCCTCCCATTGCAGTCCTAGCAGCGCCTTTTGTGAGAAAAGAGCACAATGCGAACACTCCTCTTTGTACCCAGCCAGCTCCCTCTGGAAGGGAATGTAAGAATCATGTCCCTTCCTTCTGCAGCACAGCTGGCCTCATTTCTGTGCTGCACTGGGAAAGGAAGCATGTGATCATGCTTCTGCCCCTTCTTCATGGCTGGTGGTGATGGAAGCATCACACAATCACAGGTTCTTAATGGATTTTTTTTTCTTAACTGAATATCCTGTGATTGCAATGGATGGGGAGTGTTGTCAGTGGGACTGTGATGACATTATGCGAAAGCAAAACTCACGGATGGCTGCCAACATGTCCCCATTGTGCAACAGCAACATCAGGTGGAAATGGCCGGTGTATTGACCTCACTGGTCAGACACAGAGAAGAGCTTCCCAGCAGACCTCAATCATCAGGCAGACATTTATAAGGAGAGATACTTCCTCAAGAATTGTATCCCAAGCCATTTGGGACTTTAAATGTCATCACAAATTCTTAGAATTCAGGATGGAAGCATATCAGCAGCATGGGAACGTATAGTTCAGCGCTCTTGCCCATGGGAAGACTTTTCAAGCTTCATGTGATATGTTGGAACCTCCCACTCTGGCCCTTTCTGCACCAGACTGTTATAGTGCTATTATTCTACTTTCAGCATCCTACGGAATCCTGGGGTTTGAATTTTAGAGAGGGGGCCTTTAGAATTCTCAGTCAGAGAGCTCTTTCGCCTCAATAAACTACAAACACTAGAATTCCACAGGAAGTTGATAGTGGAATACTAGCACTATAACAGCCTGGTGCTGAAATACCCTCTGCCTTCACAGAGTGGAGACAGCCCTCAGAGGGTGAGATGCAAATTTGGAACACCTGTTCCACCTGCAATGGCAAAATCTACAGCTAGTCCATCTCTGCAGTCAGAGTTTCAGCTTTAAAAAAGGGGAAATATTTGCAATAAGATAGCTATGAGCATGTTGAAAGAAAGTAAGGATCCACAAAATTCATACCTCTTTTGTCCTTTAGATATTGAGACTAAAAGCAGTAGTGACCTTGGACACATCACACACACTCAGCCTCAGAAATCCCCATTCACCGTAGGGTCACAGTAAGTTACAAACAACTTGAAGGCACAAAACAACAAAGTTTTAGAATTCAGTTTGTTGAAGTTAGCACCCTTTCCATGCCTAGAATCATTAACTGCTAGATTGTATATTAGTCAATAGACCTTTAGACACAGTATATGTGTGTGTGTATGTGCCTTCATGGTGACCTCATGAATTTCCTTGGGTTTTCTTAGGCAAGGAGTATTCAGAGGTGGTTTTGCCAGTTTCTTCATCTGAAATATAGTCTAGTAGCATATGTACCTGGCATTGCCCAGGATTTATTTTCTCATAGGTAATACTTATTAGAAAGGTTTGAGATCTTGTGGTCTCTAATTCCCCAAACTGCCCAATACTCCTGGGTACCTGGGACGTTTCCCCATATTTCCCAATCCAGTCTATATTCAGAGTTATTAACATACAGCGGTAGGGTCCTTGCAGAAATACACTGCCCTCCTCCTTGCTGCTAGGCCATGTCTCCACAGCACTGACCTATTCAAGAGAGACACAGTTGGCTCAGGCTGAAGAGCTCTCTGGCTGAGAATGCTAAGGCTTGTCCCTAAACTGCAAACCCTAGGATTCCATAGAATCTTCTTAGGCAGCCAATCATATGAGGTCTTCGCCTGACACAGACAAACAGACAAACCTTGACTTTCATATATTAGATGGAATCTGGTATTTGTTGGCAATCTCCCATCCAAGTACTAACCAGGGATGGCCCTGCTTAGGTTCCAAGACCAGATGGGATCTTTTGCCTTTAGGGTATTTAGGCCCCTGGAACAATATATAGTTATGGTGATTCCTGTTTGTTAGGTTTTATGCACATCCTTGTTCTTTCTGCATCACTTTAATCTGTAGCTGTTATCTCTTCCTTTCTCAACCTCCTCTGGCAGATTATGTAATTAATTATGGATAACTGTAAGTAGACCTATTTTTATGTGTCTTAAATCTTTCTTTTCTCAGCTAGACCTTACACTACATCATGCCAGCTTTTCCATTCATGTCAATCTAAAAGTTTCTTTAAAAAAAAATATAGCAAAATGGGGGAGTGAGAAAGCCACAATTAACGTAGTGAGCAATGCTCACTTGTTAGTAACTTGTAAGAGCAGTTTGACAGTGAGTGGAACAAACTGTTTCAGAGTAAACAGAAGCCATTTCCACACTATTATAGTGCTATTATTCCACTTTCAACACCCTACGGAATTCAGGATTCCATAGGGTGTTGAAAGTGGAATAATAACACTATAACAGTCTAGTGTGGAAATGGCCAGAGTCTGGAAGGCCATCTATCAGGAGTGTTTGGATTGTGTCTTCCTATATGGTAGGAGGTTGGACTGGATGGTTCTTCCTACTGTATCAGTTCTAGCTTGAAAAAAATTTACTAACACCCAAAGTAATAAAATTAATTTTGAGAGGTTTTTTTTTTTTTGAAAGAATTACTTCATTGATTGCTTTTAAAAAGTTTATTTGAAAAATTATGGGCGCTTACTGGAAACAGCATGAGATGTCTGGACCACACATTCCTGGGTGGGGTAAGGGTGAATTGCAATAACCTCCAGCAACACAAACACCCTGAATCTCTCTGCATTCTTCTGGGGTAGTGATAGATGTTAATGTACAGCCATATCCTAGAATGAGAGGGAGAGAGGGAGAGGAGGGGACACCCCCCCCCATTTCACTAAGATGTTCTGGCATAGATGACACTCTGTTGGCTTTAAATTATCTTTTCTTCTAGGACACCATGATCTGGATTGAAAAGTTTTTAGCTCTAATAGCAATAATACCACTCGTAAATCTGTCTGGTATGCCATATGATACTCGGTGTATACAAAGTGTTCCTGGGACTGCAACCTATGTTACCCCCTCCAGGATGCTCCCATCTTTGAATTTCACAAGTGTTCAGATCTTCATCTCCTGGCCGAAAGCTTACAAGCTGATGAGCCCTTCCAAGGTGTTATGAAGAACACTAAAAACTGTGAAAAATGCACCCCGTTCTAAAACTGGCAGGAGTGCGTTCAGAGAAAGCCAATTCATTCTTTTTTTGTTGTTTTGTGGCTTCATGTCACTTCTGACTCATGGTGACCCTAAGGCAAACCTATCACAGAGGGGTTTTTTTGGCAAGATTTGTTCAGAGGCGGTTTGCCATTGCCTTTTTCTCTTGCTGAGAGAGTGCGACTTGTCCTAGGTCATCCACTAGGTTTCCATAGCTAAGCAGGGATTTGAAATGTGGTCTCATGGAGCTGGGGCTTATTTAGACTGCACAGTTGTCTACCACAGGCCATTTTAACTACTCTGGCAATATCCCATGAAATTATGGGATTTGTAGTGTTTGGAGGGGCATTAACTACAAACCTCAGGCTTCCATGGGATGGAACCTGTTGAATAAGAAATGCAGTGACATTTGCTCCAGTGGGAAAATACATTTGATGAGCATGCGAAACACTTGGGGAATGGCTAAGCAAGTGATGACACATTCCCTAGGGGACATGCTGTAAAGGCTGAGTCATGATACTGAAATCATGGCAAGGGGTTGCATCATGCTAATATCCCTGAATGATGACCAGCAAGCAAGTGTGTATAAAAGAGGAGCGGGAATGCTTGCTCTCTCTCTCTCTCTGACTCTGAAACTCTGTCTGCATGTATCTCTGCTTGTGGATCTGCGTATCCTGTATATAGATGTATATTTTGCAACTGTGAAGATTAAAGCCTCCAGGTATTATGGATGACAAACTCTGTGACTGTGAGTAACTAAGCAGTGGGTAGAGGGGTCAGAGCAATTATGCATCTTTTGCTGTAGTTGTACTCTGCCACACATGCTTTTTGCTGTTTGGAAACTCTACTATATTTATGATTGCCTCTCAGGCACTGTGTCCAGAGAGCATCAGTTCCAGAGATAATTTTGTGCTGGTGCTGTAAATCATCTCCTGACAGAACCATGGATGTTAAAGTGGAATAAGAGTGTAGTGTGACTGGTCTCTAGCCCAATACTCAAACCACTATATCATGCTAGATCTTCAGTGCTTTCTGCATGCGCTGAATTCCCTACCCTTTCTAATGTCCATATGCTAGAAGCATAATTTAGTCTGGCATCCCAGTTTGATTTCATGCATGCTTAAGTTCCTTTACATCCTTCTTCTGCCCTGGGAGGGCAGAGAACCCTTTCATTTTAAATCCCACTCTTCACTTTGGAATCCACATGGCTTATGGCGTTTCCCCTTTCCTCACAGGCATCATAGCACGGGAACAAGATGGTGTGAATGGAGTAGGGTACAGAGGGGTAAGTTGTCTATCAAGTTAAAAAGAGTTGGAAAGAGAAAGGAGTAGAGTAAGATGTGGTAGAGGAAAAGAGAACTAGAGAAAGCGAGGAAGAAAGAGAGGTAGGTTAAACAGAGTTATGGTTTTAGTTTTAACTAGTTTTGAGCAGATATGAAAGAGATATGAAAAGGGATGGAAGATACCATGATAGGAACTAAGTCATTAAAACCAAATAGATTAGCAAGTTTCTAGTGGAGAGAGGGGCAACTCTACTACATTTACAGGAGACACCGATACAGAGCTAAAGGTACATTTCCCAGATAGTTTTTTGATCAGTCTAAATGACTATAAGAATCATTTAAATTTATTTCATGGTTAGAGTGTGATAGTTAATTTACTCCAAGCTGAAAATGTTTTAAACAAACAATAGCAAGGGGAGCTTGGAAGGGGGTGCTCCTCTTTGCCTCCAGGTGTCCTCTTGTGTTCTCCACTGAACACAGCGTAGGGGATCCTCATCTTTCAGAGCAAACTGAATTCTGAGGCTCTTATCCTTGAAGTTTTTGTTAGGATCCCCATGGGAAACAGGAAGCTACAGAAAGGTGGAAAGAAAGGAACTAGGATAATGAGGGAGGGAGAAAGGGAAAGCAGGAATGAGTTTTTGATGGGGGAAATGAGAAATGGAGTTTCCAAAAACTCAGGCAGCTATTTCTTTCTTTTCCAGACTGAAGAAAGGAAACTTAAGGTAAAGAACCAATGACATTTTTCAATTTCATTCTATTAAGTATTTTAGTTCTAGTTAATCCCCCCTCCTGATGTAAGTGTAATTGAATGAGATTTGTTGGCTTATTAAACCTTCACACAACATTATTAATCCTTTTCTATGAAGTTTGTTATATCTGGTGAAGATTCTATGAAGCATCAAAGTAGAAAAGAGCTGCTGAAAATTCCCAGAGTTTGAGTGGATGAGGAAGTCATAGAAGTACCATTGTTCACATAGATTGCAAATGTGAAGGATGGATGTAGAATACAGGAAATCATTCAAGATCTGATGTAACAGATTGGAATAGGATTAGACGGATAACACCGTATGCACACTGGATAGTCATAAACTAGTGAAATCACTGCTCTTATCAAAAGGTTGCATGAGAGCAAACCTGAGGTTTGAGAACTTCATTCATCTTTTCAGTGCCACTGCTCTGTATATCTTTATGGCATTCTTGAATCTTTCTGATGCAATGTAGGCCTTACCTGAAGAAGCCAAAAAGGTCCATAAAAGAATAATAATGCATAGGCAGCCAATCTTCATGACTGAAAGCTGAACTAGAGTCTCAAATCAGGGAAAGAAATGGAGAGAGAAGAAGCTCTACCAATTCCTTTGACCTCTGAAGAGCAGAAGGTTGGACTATTTATAGACCTTTGTATTATAATGGTAGGTATGTACATGCATGAATGTTCCTGAGCTGATGCATGGAATTCTTAGTTCACTGTTCCTCAAAAAGTCATAGCATATCAGAAAAAATCATTAGAGTACAGTAGATTAACTTGAAGATATTCAGGCTTCACTGGACTTATTCTTGTTTCCTCTTTTGAGTTTGGGCAATCCATAGATAAATCTAGTGTGTTCAGATGAGTGCATTCACTATAGGAATCAGGTTGTGTGGGTCTTTTTGTCCCATGCAAAAACAGCAAGTTCTTCACAGGGCCAGGGGTTCTCTATGGAGCAAGAGGAAGAGCAAGAAATTGGTAGGTTTTCTTCCTTGTGGAAAAGTAAGAATGCTAGTGGCTGATAGGGAGAAAGATTTGACTCTGACTTTTCCTGCAAGAACAATAGTGTTCAATCTGCCCCAAACAGACTAAGCAGGAAGAAAGAACAAACATGTAGTATAGGATCACCTAAACATTAATAATGAATTCAAGTCTTAAAGGCCAAGTGAGTGGCCTGAAAGCAGAACTTGTTGATAAACTCTCAGAAGCTACATCTCTATTTTTTAGAAAGTGTTGGAGAAAAGATGAAATATGAGGAGACTGGAGGCAGGCTAATGCTCTTTCCATCTTCACAACTCGGACAACTATGGACCTTTTGGCTTGGCAATGAAATCTGAAATGGTTCTATTACCCCAAAATGTGGGTGACTTAGGGATCCACTTGCAATGGCAGTGCCTCCACAAAACAATGGGGAACATAAGATCCAAAAGGGGTCTTTGGCAAGGAGAGGGTGTAACCTGAGATCTTTTATACCTATGTTTAGTGGTACTAGTGCAGGGGAGAAGCAGCTGCAGATCCAAAAGTAAGTTTATTTGTTTTATTGGGGGAGTTGCAATCACACACACAAGATGCATGCAGTCTCACAAAGATACACAAGATCCATGCAATCTCACAAACATACTGGAGAAAAAGACAGGAATGTTTTAGATAGTGAGATTTTTAGGGTAAAGTAGGTCATATTTATAGATTCAGTAGAGAAGTGAAATCTTAGGGCATTTCCGCACTACACTGTTATAGTGCTATTATTCTTGGGATTATCAGTTTAGGGAGGGGCCTTTAGAATTTCCAGCCAGAGAGCTTTTTGGCCTTGGTAAACTACAGACCTCAAAATTCCCCAGGATGTTGAAAGTGGAATAATAGCACTATAATAGTGTAGGGTGGAAAGGCCATTAGACAAGGATTCTAGGAGGTGTTAATAGGTCTCTGGCAGAGTAAACAATGGAGTCCAGAGAGTGGACAGTGTGGTCCAGAATGGATTAATTGTATTAGCATTAAGTGACAAAGGGATAATGGTAGTCTTGATAGTTCCTTGATTGAGGTGCAGGTGTGAAGATTTTTAAATATTTGAAGGGATGCCATGTAGAGGAAGGAGAGGGTTTGTTTTCTGCTGCTCCAGAGACCAGGACAAGGAGCAATGGATTCAAGCTGCAGGAAAGGAGATTCCACCTGAACCTCAGGAAGAACTTCCTGACAGTCAGGGCTGTCCGGCAGTGGAATATGCTGCCTCAGAGTGTAGTGGAGTCTCCTTCCTTGGAGGTTTTTAAGCAGAGGCTAGATGGCCATCTGTCGGGAATGCTTTGAGGATGTTCCTGCATAGCAGAGGGTTGGACTAGATAGCCTGTGTGGTCTCTTCCAACTCTACATTTCTATGATTCTATGATTCTGAGATAATAGAGAGGTTCCAATGGTCAGAGGAAGAGGGAATAAAACAATCAACCATCCTGTGGGAACATCATAGATGCTATTGTCTCTAAAAGTTGAGTTGTTAAGGCTAACTGTAAGTTCATCTTTGCTCAAATTTCCTATGATCTGGCTATGCCATGGTGGACTTACCTGACCTAGCTTTTACAATTTACATTTTCTGCCAATTTTTTCCTCTCAGCCAGCATGGCCACTCCTCTCAGCCAGCATGGCCATCCAGCGATAGTATAGTATAATTTATATTCATGGGAATTAATATTTGCTTATTAAACATATCAAAGTGTGGGGTGTTTGGGCTTCTAATAGTTCTAGGACAGGTCATAAAACAACCAGTAGAAAAACCTTGGGTGGGTGGGGTAGAAGACCCAACATGGCTTTCTCAAAAATGTATCATGCTGGACAAATCTTCAATGAAATCTATGCCCCTATATCAAACAATATAACTTTATGAAATAAAATAAAGAAAATGATTGGATGAAATTCTATGTTGTTTGAGTGGAATTCCATTCACATAAGAGAGCAGCTTCTCAGCTCTACTGCTTTCATTCTGCTGGGAGGATCCAACACGGGTTTGGTCAGTGGAAGCACTCCAGTGGGAAAGGAAATCCACCCATCTTTTTCTCTGACCAAAATCTTTAGCCTGGAAGCGCTAAAAACTTTTTCTGCTGTGATAATCCTTGATCAAGTAGACTTGCTTATGGTGGACCACTTTGTTTATGGACCATTCCAACTCCAGAATCTCTGAAAGGTCCGTTATGTCAATCCATACCAATTGGTCATAGCTAACTCTTCTAATATATAAAAGTCAAAGTTTGTCTGTTTGTCCATGTCAGGCAGGGAAGACCTCATATGATTGGTTGTGTCAGGCAAGACGACCTCATATGATTGGCTACCTTTGAAGATTCTATGGAATCCTGGGGTTTGGAGTTCAGGGAGCAGCCTTTAGAATTCTCAGCCAGATTGCTCTTGGGTTTGGAGATGAGGCCTAGCAGCAAGGGAGAGGGTAGTGTACTCCCTCAAAACCGAACCTCTGTATGTTAACAACTCTGAATAAAGATTGGATTGGGGAATTTGTGGAAAAGTTACAGATATTCAACAAGACAGTTTGGGGAATTAGAGACACAGGATATCAAAACTATGTGTTTCAACCACATCTAATTCCTAAGGTGAGGTAAGGTAATTCATAAGGTATTTCTCACAAGTACTACCTATAAGAAAATAAAATCCTGGGCAACACCAAGTATATAAGCTAGCAATATATACATGTTGGTGAACCACTGTAGTATTTCCCAAGATTGATTAAAAGCATAGTTATTTGGCCTCTAATCTACCATGTACACTTCTTCCCATGCATCATTATAGGTATATACCTTGGATTGCTAGAGGCCAATTTAGACTAATGCAACGATCCTATTTTAACTCTACGTGGGTTTTTTACAACCTTTAAAGGGGCCTCAGTGAACTAATGCGCCAGATAGTGACAAGATAAGCTCAACATATTTGGAGCTGGTGTTAAGCCCTACCAGCCTCTCTACTGATAAGCAAACTATTTCCTCAAAACAACATCATCTTCATTCTGTCATCCCATAAGCAAAGACATATCCACTAATATTTCACAATTATTAAAGAGGAGGAACATCCAAAGTAGGAGATGCTGATGTTGTTTGCTTTTGCTCAAGCCTACTGGGACTGCAAACTACTTTTTCTCTTTAAACTTAGTTCCCAGTGACTGAAGTATGCTGAGGGAAAGGGGGAAAGTGGAAGGAGGAGAGACAAATTGGGGCATTTTAAAAGCATCTGATATATTGGGGTGACAGAGGGCTAATTGGGACTGTCTCTGTAAATTGGGATGTCTGGAGGGTATGCAGAACCTCTCTTCATTTATGTATCACAGTGTAGCTTCTAGAAATCTTTGGAGCACATAAGCCTAACCTTTTAGGGCATGTCTGTCTTCTTTCCAGAAAGGAATGTCAATATCTTGTTGGGTAGATCTTGCGTTCCTCAAGAGCAAATGATGTCCTCTGTATGTTCCTAGGCCAACATTATGCTATGTCTGTATTTGGCTGTAGGTAGGTGAAGACCCTTTCTTTGGTGTTGTTTTTGTATACTGCATCCTTCTCTTCCCATCTCTTTATAATCAATAATACTACCAGTGGTACCACTAGTGGCTTTGTCTTACTTCAATGTTTCCTTGAACGAAGTTTGGGCAGGACCTGAGTTGAACAAGCCCTCCAGAATATCACAGCCTCACAGAAGACTCTTTTATCAATCAGGAATAAATGGAGGAAACAGAGAGCATACACCCAGAGATCTGGTATTTTGGAAAAGAAAATTAGTTTCTCCCTAGCAGTCACCCTTTCCTAGGTATGTATGCTTTGACATTCTCCTTCCTCAATGTACACAGAATTTAGAAATTTATTGTGAATTTATTTAGAATTCCATGCATTTTTTTTTCTAAAAAACAAAGAAGGACAGATTCTTTGATCAGCGGACATGTTCTTCATCAATTTGAAATATTATCTTCTGCTCAAAGGAAGGTTGATCAACTGTGCCCTTGAAAGCAGAATGATTCTGGAGGGGTATACAGAAGCTTCTCTCCTTCCTTCAACTTGACTTTTCACTTCTGCAGAAATATAAGATTGTTTTTACTTGAGGATGATGATGATGATGATGATAATGATGATGATGATGATGATGATGACAACAACAACAATAAACTAGGGAAGAGTAAAGGTTAATGTGAAGCCACTGTTTAAATATCTAAAGTGCTATCATAGAGAGAATGTTGTGGGTTTGTTTTCTTCTGCTCCAACAGATAGGATGAATTGCAGGAGGATTTTGACTGAACATTAGAAGGAACTTGATAGTAAGAAAGGTTTGACAATGGAACACGTAACCTAGAGAGCTGGTGGAATCTTTCTTTGTGGATGTCTTCAAAAAAGAGGCTGAACAGCTATCTGTTGGGCGTGTTCTAGCTGGACTTCCTGCACCAATCAGGGGGCTGGAATCAAGGAATAATGGTCCAGGAATGTTACATGGAGTTCAAACTCTCCTATCCCAGAATCCTAGGCCCTTTCTGCATGATACACGCAGCCTCACCATGGGGAGGGAGAAGAATGGGGCCAACACAATGCTTATGCATGATGTTGTCTTGAACCTGTACTTGTCTCATCCCCAGGTAGCACGATTGCACCACAAATCATTGACAAGTTTTCCCTGTCAATGACTGGTGACATGCCACCCTCCTGCTGTGTGCCTACACTTACCTTCACTGTGGAGGCCCTGTAAGTGCAATGTTTGTGCTTCTTGTTCCAGCACAGCCTGAGACAGTACGTGGCTGTGCTGCAGCAGGAAGAGGTGTGGCCATCAGGCTTCCTGGTTCTCAGGTGCAGCTAGTGCGGGAGTGCTCCATCATGCTCCTCTCCTAGGAGACCCTCTGCTGCCATTGTCACCAGACACCACTGGGACAGAGGCAGGCTCTGAAAAGGGCCTTATTTAACCCTGAAGGCACTGAACCACACTAGCTAGGAGAATCCTTTTTTAAAAAATATCACCTCCCCACTATAGATTTTGCAAATAAAAATAAAATAGAATAGAATAAAAGCATTCATAATCATTCTATCACTCCATTTATCAGAAGCACCTGACAAATCAAAAGGTTTAAAAGAATCCTCTTAAATGATGAACCAATTGAAAATAACAACCTTGACCAAGAGCCTAGATCAGCTCATTAAATCTACTTAACTAAGTAGCATCTCTGGGCCAGCACCTTCCCTGCTTTACTGGGCTGCAGCTGTTGAGACAGATAGAGGTCTGTTCCCCTTTCCAAACAAAGTGCAGCAGAAAGATGCTTCCTCTCTTCATATCTCCAGTGCAACAAAAAGAAGCAGTATCCCTGCTGAAATTCCATCTCATACCAGGGAGGGTGGGGTGGGCTGGGAATTTCAGTATGCTGTGCCTTGATTGATCGGAGAACAACTCTCTGCTGCTTGCAACAGCTGCTTCCTGGTAAAACAGGGTTGGTGGACTTTTACAATCATGGCAACAGGGCTATGATTGGGAACCCATAGCCTTTTGTGAATGTGAATTACAGATACAAAACTTGGGGTTACGCACCAGTAACTGTGATAGTGAATTCCAGTCCTATTTTTTTGGATTCTACATTGTTCCAACAAAGGCTGTGCACTAATAACCAAAATCATTCTCTTACCAGTTATGCAGTCAGTTCTGAAACACATTCTCCAAATACATACTTAGTATTCAAAATAAAGTCCTGAGACCTGAATGCATATTTTATGGATGAGAGGAATAGATCAGACTTTTACCACTTTGCACAGCAATTTTTTCCTCCCTCGCAGTATCCTATCAAGGAATTCCCAGCATTGTTCATAGGACATTCACTGTCAGAGCAAAAAGCCCATATTTCTTGAGTGAGGCACTCCCGTTCTGTAAAGGTAGGCATGGCACAGTCGTAACCTAGAAAGAAAAAGTGGTTTATTAAAGAAAATCTATGCCTTCATGCTTGTTCAACTCTTCTCTTTTGATTTAATGTTTTCTTCTTGGGCATCATAATTCTAGTTGTAAGTTGTGTTTAATATTCAGGTGTGTGAAATAGTCCTTTCTTTTGATCCATGGGATTTGTGGTGACTGTGGCCCCTGACACTAGGAAGATGGTTTCTACAGTCATTACTAGAATCACAGTCGTATATTAAAAGCTATCCAGTGGCACTGAAGGGGTATTTTGTATTCAGTCGCCCCTGCTAGATAAATTCACTTTAGACTAACAGTTCAAGGAAAAATAGATGGTTGGAAACAGACCAGGGAAGTAAACTTTCCTCCTAGCAATGCTCTCATAGCTATTAGGATGAAAGATGGGTCAGACCTATGATGTTCATGTGCCTTTCTTTGGTTTGACCCTAGATAGTCAAGGGATTCTTCTCCCAATTGCCTGATCTGGTGATGGGGAAGGTTCACTTCTCCAGGAGACTCATTATCTATTCCTGGGGATTGGGAATATTGGTCCTGGTATAATCTAAATAGAATGTGTTCTTTGGGAGGCTGATTCTACCACTTGTTACAAGGGAATGCTGAAATTCATCAGAAAAAAATGACTCTGATGCTTTCCTCTACTTCACCAATTTTCCAACAATAGAGCTTTTCCCATAGCAGTGATGTGAACTTTCAGTACCAGACAAAGTTTGGTATTTGGAGCCGTGATTTGCCTGACAGCTGTAGCACATGGACAAGGTGGTGTGGAACCATGGGTGCAAGGTTGACCAGGAAGAATCTCCCCACTTCTACCTCCTCTTCACTTCTTCCTTAACTGGAGGAGAAGGTTCCAGTTCAGTCTGTCATCTTGCAGCCACCTCCCCTCCTGCTAATAGCCTAGTTTCCAATCTATCCCAACATATTTGAAGAATTCCCTTTCTTTCCAGGGTTGTGATTCAGGAAGGTGCCAGTTCCTCAGTGGCATCAATTTCTGCTGCTCCTTGTTTAGTATTATCTAGGCATACAGCATATCAGGTAAACCGTGCTGGAGGATCCAGCACATAGACCACAAATTGAACAACTAGGTTGCAGAGAAACTCACGCTCTTTTGTGCACCAAAATTCAATAGCACTAGAACTGAATATGGTTGATACTGATATATGTCTTACCTGTCAAAGTCAAAAGGATCCATGAAATCACAGCCATTTGAAATATTAGTGTCTTCATGTTTGAAATATGAAGGCAGAGTATCTCCTCCAAGAGGTTAAATACCCCACTGTTTGCAGAGTTGTTAATCTGCTAGCATTGAGGCCCTGGGTGTTCATGTTCCTAATAAAATGAATGAGATGGCAGAAACTCTTGGTGCATGAATTCTTAAGAAGACACAGTGTGCTGGGAAGAGAAATCGCTGTTTACTATATGGATCAAAGAATATATTCAGTGCTCACTGGATTGGAAATTATTTTATTGTTTTTTTGGGGGGATTGGAGAACGGGGATATTTCTGCTATCTACACTGTGTTTCCAGCTTTCCATTAAGATCTATGATTAAGAGATACAAAATGAAATGAGCTGAAGAATACCTTTGAGTTGGTACAGGGGGCACTTTTCAGCCAGTAAGAAATTGGACATTGTAGCTGCTTTTTTTTTCTCCTGCAGGAAGATTTTACTGTTGCACTGCATTGTTTCCTTGGCCTTCTGACAAAATCTTAGCAATCCACTCTGGAGAGCTGATGATAGCCTGCCCTGGTTTAAGTTCTTCTAGTTTAAGTTAAGTCTGCCCTGAAGGCTAATGGAACTACAGATATCTACAGCTTTAGGAGCTCCTATGACATGGATAACACTCCTGTGATGCTGTTACTGGATTCTTCTATGCCAGTGGTTCTCAACCTGTGGGTCCCCAGATGTTTGTGGACTTCAGCTCCCAGAAGCCCTGAGCATTGACCATAGTAGCTGGGACTTCTGGGAGCTGAAGTCCATGAACATCTGGGGACCCACAGGTTGAGAACCACTGTTCTATACCATCATCCTTCAGTCCCCTCTCTCACTGACTAGAGTCAGGTTGCAAAACCAATTAATGGAGGAGCTTTGACTGACAGAATCGCAGGGATGATGGCTCAGACTACAATGAAGGCACAGTAAAGACCATGTCACTGAAGATGT
This sequence comes from Iguana delicatissima, assembly GCA_948472985.1. Taxonomy (NCBI): domain Eukaryota; kingdom Metazoa; phylum Chordata; class Lepidosauria; order Squamata; family Iguanidae; genus Iguana; species Iguana delicatissima. The sequence continues at coordinate 270,732 of CAOKZL010002279.1, read as the reverse complement.
CCTAAACTTCAGTTTAGAATCAACCCCATGGCTGTGACAGAAGGAGAGAAATTATAGGTGTTAAATGAACACTGGTGATATTTTCTTCCATGAAAGAGCAGCATGACAAAAAACAAGCAGTGGAATTAATGGATTAAAGGGAGAATAATTTCAGGTGAACCTTCAGCTGAATGTTGACAGAACCCGAATTGGGATTGTGGGGTCTTATTGTAGAAAGGAGAAGCACTGGACTAAACCGAAGTGAAGTGTAAACCAACAGAGGCCTGTGTACTTATAAATCTGTCTTCCTCGTTCAGTGTTTCTGTTGGAAAAATACAGCATTCTCTCTTCCCCACCTCTTTATTTAGTATAGGGTTAATTTCTTTTCTAACCTCTCAACAATTAGTATGTGTATATATTTAAAATTATTGGCTGTAGCTTAGAAGGCCATCCCTCTCACTGTCTAAGAACTCTGTTCTCGTTTGCATGTTCACTACACGCTAAGCGAACTTCTTATCTAACTGTCCACTGCTCTCAACTAACTATATGCTATATGTAACTTGTCCTTTCTGCCTAGCATACCTCTCAACTTATAAGTTGATGAGTTTCTTTTTTTTCTTCTTTTTATATAATTTTTATTGAAAGTTTGTCTCAAAAATACCCCCCGCCACTCTTCATGCTTAAATCTTCCACTTGAAATTGCTTATTTCCATTCCATTACAGACATAATTTCCATTTTACAGAGAGAAGAACAGTTACATTATTTCTTCTTTGATTTCTTATACATTTATATCCTTACCCAATCCAATACTCTGTTCCATTCTTTCTCAAAAGTTCTGGATAGATTTATTCTTCAAAGAAAATGCTAACTTTTCCATCTCTATCATATCCAGAACTTTTAACTTCCATTCTTCTATATCAATATGTTTCTTTTCTTTCCAGTGCTGCGCATATGTCAGCCTTGCCGCAGTTATTAGATATAATAATATCTTCTGATGACTTCTTATTTCCCTTTGTTACCCTAGCATATTTAACAAATAAAGTTCCGGTTTCATTTCAAAATTCAGCTTACAAATTCTTTGGATTTCGTCATGTACCCCCTTCCAAATTTTTTTTGCTATCTTACATGTCCACCACATATGGAAAAGAGACCCCATCTTTTCATCGCACTTCCAACAATTTGAATTCCCATTTTTTTATTATTATTTTTTTGGTAATCTTTCTGGGGTCATGTACCACCTGTAAAACATTTTATAAAAATTTTCTCTTAAATTTAAGTCTGGTGTAAATTTTATATCTGTTTTCCACACTCTTTCCCAAATTCCTAATTCAATTAATGTCCCAAATTCTGTGCCCATCTAACCATTGTATCTTTGACTACTTCTGATTTCATTTCTCTTTTCAGCAATAATTTATAAAATTTGGAAATTCTTTTCTTTCATCAGTATATCTAACTCATTCTCTCTTCTCTCAAATCCATATAGTTTTTGGTCCATTCTAAATCTTTCTCTGAGTTGTCTCCATGGACAACCAGTTTAGTTCATAAGTTGGCAAGTTTCAATGAGGACATTATTTTTTCTCAAATACTGTACTTAAATAGTTAGGATCAAATTTCTTCAATGTGTCAGGGCCTCGGGTGTGTCCACGCCGGAGGGCACCACTGAGGCCGATGCGGCGGCCACCTCTGATGAGGAGGAGGAGGACCCGGGCTCTCTGGAGGCTGTGGCCGATGACGGGGACCGCCCGGTTGCCGCGGAGGGCTCCGCCGCCAGCGGGGATTGCCTGGATGTCGCGGAGGCCACCGGTCCCGATGAGGGTCTCCCCAGCATGACGGAGGCCGCCACCGCCAAAGGGGATCATCGCGGCGTTGCGGAGGCCGCTGACCCGGCTCCCGTGCCGCTGGGCATGGCGGGTGGAGACTCGTTGGAGGAGGCGGACCCCGGGCCCGATCCTGGGGCACCGCCTACTCGCGAGGCCGCCCCTGAGGAGGCCGAAGCCTCCGCCCCATCGCTGACGTTCCAGCGGTGGCGGCGGCTCAAGGAGGCCAGCCGCTGGTTCCGGTGGCTGCAGGAGAAACACCTGGGGGCTGGGACCTCCCAGCTGTAGCGCAGCTGTGAGTCCCAGCCACGTGCTTGGGCCGGATTGGCCGCCGGCTGTTCGAGGGGTCTTTTTACGGCTGGCGCGGGGCTGGGAGGGGCACGGAGCAACAACCGTCGGCTTCCCGTGCGTCTGTCGCCCGTGTCCTGTTCCAGTCCAGGCTGTGTCCGCGTCCTGCCGCCTGGCTCTTTCAAGACCCTTCCTCAGCGTTTAGGTGAAGTAACCTCTTTGTGTTCCGGGTGAAGTAACCCATCGTTATTTTCTGTTGAAGCCTGCTGCCAAGACCTACTTTGGTTCTAACAGCTTGCGCACCGCAGCGCCTCTGTTATAGACTGCTGCTTGTGTCCAACTCCGGTCCGGATCCTGCTTGACCTCGGCCCACGCTGACAGATTGTTGCTCCATCACCCGGTCAAGCAGGATGGAAGGGGAGAACGCAGCACTGAAAGCCCAGCTGGCTGCCCAGGCCCAGGAGAACCAGGGCCTGCATGCTCAAGTGGACCAGCTCTCCCACGCGCTGCAGGCCCTGCAGTTCCAGGTGGGTCAGCTGCAAGCGGCCTGGCCCTCGCCTGCGCCAAAGATTCCAATGGTGGTGCCGCCGCGATTCACTGGAGAGCCCTCCGAGCTAGAGACTTTCGTGGCCGGTTGCCGGCTCTACATACAAGTCCGTGGCCAAGACTTTCCCAACGAGCGAGCCCAGGTGGCGTTCATGATAAGCCTGCTCTCCGGGATGCCGGCCAAGCCCCTGCTCCGTCAGAATAGCGGCATTCTGGATAACGTGGCCGCGTTCCTGCAAGCCTTCTGGGCGGTGTGGGGAGATCCGGTGCAAGCGAGACGGCGAGCCGGCAGCTGCGCCAGCTCCAGCAAGGCCGGGGTACGGTGCGGGACTATACCACCACGTTTCGCCTGCTGGCGCAGGACCTGACCTACAACGACCCCGCCCTCCAGGATCAGTACAGGGCCGGCCTCTCGGCCAAGATCCTGGAAGACCTGGCACGCAGCCCCCCGCCGGAGACGCTGGAGCTTTTGATCCAGCAACCCCTCCAGATCGACGGGTGCCTGGAGGCCCAGAGGCAGGCTCGTCAGGCGGGCGGCCCCAGCCCGCGAACCTGGACACCTACCCCCCGGGAGGTCACGCCCAGCCGGCCAGGGGCAGGTGCCTCCGCCGGCGGGGCCTGTGGTGAGGAGCCCATGCAGCTCGGGGGCACGGCCCTGCCTGACTACCGAGGAGAAGGAGAGGCGGCGGCAGGCGGGGCTGTGCCTGTACTGTGGCCTGGGAAGACACTTCACCCGCATGTGTCCATCGAAGACCACCACCCCGGTGGTGCCGGGAAAAGCCCACTCCCAGGCCTAGAGAGCCTGCGAGGCCTGGGGGAGCCCGGAAGCGGGACAAACGCGGACGTGTCAGAACGGAGATGAGACCCACTACTGGTGGCCGCCGCGGTGTGCTTTGGCGAGGTGCAGCCCATCCCCGTGGGGGCCATGATTGACTCCAGGGCGTCCAACAACTTTCTGGACCTCCAGATTGGCCAGGACCACCAGATCCTGCTGGTGCTGCTACCGGAGCCTCGGCCAGTGGAGACTATTGATGGGCGATTGCTGAAGTCAGACCCCATTACCCATCAGACGGTCGAGGTGGGTTTGGAGATCCAGGGCCATTTCGAGCGGGCGAGCTTCCTGGTGGCCTCGGTGCCCTGTTTTCCGGTGGTGTTGGGGATGCCTTGGCTCTTGCACCACGACCCGCATATCTCCTGGGTGTGGCGCGAGGTGCTGTTCACGTCCGAGTACTGCCAGGAGCACTGCTGGCCCGAAAAGCTGATGGCCATCTTGGAGACTCCCGGGGCCGGGACGTCTGTTGAACTGCCACAGAAGTACCAGGAGTACGCAGACGTGTTCGACCAGAAGGAGGCCGACCGCCTACCCCCGCACCGGGTCTACGACTGTGCTATAGATCTGGTGCCAGGGGCCCCGATCCCGGCAGGCCGCATCTACGAGCTCTTGGAGCTAGAGTTGGGAGCCTTGCGGGAGTTCCTGGAGAAGAATCTGCGTCGGGGCTTTGTGCGGCCATCGACCTCCCCGGCAGGGGCGCCAGTGCTGTTAGTCCGCAAGAAGTTGGGGGAGCTTCACCTATGCAATGACTAATGCGCCCTCAACCGGATCACCATCCACAACCGCTACCCGCTGCCCTCGATTCCGGAGTTGTTGGAGCGGCTGCGCCGTGTGACGGTCTTCAAGAAGCTGGACCTCCGTGGGGCCTACAACCTGGTGCGGATCTGGGCCGGTGACGAGTGGAAGATGGCGTTCCAGACCCGGTACGGCCACTACGAGTACACTGTCATACCCTTCGGGTTGTGCAACACCCCGGCCGTGTTCCAGTACTTCGTGAATGACGTCTTCCGGGATTACCTGGACCGCTTCATGATCATCTATGTTGACGACTTCCTGATCTACTCCCTGAACCAGCAGGTCCATGAGACGCACGTGTGCGCCATGCTGCAGCGGCTGCGGGAGCACCGTCTCTACGCCAAGCTCAAGAAATGTGCCTTTGACCTCTTGGAGGTTGACTTCCTCGGCTACCGTGTGTCTCACCGGGGAATAGAGATGGACCTGGCGAAGGTGGAGGCCATTGTGTCCTGGCAGGCCCCGAGGAACCGCAAGGACGTGCAGCGGTTCCTGGGGTTCGCCAATTCTACCGGAAGTTCATTTCCGACTACACGTTGCTGGCTTCCCCCATCACCCAGGTGCTCCGCGGCAAGGCGCCGTTTCAGTGGACCATTGAGGCACAGCGGGCATTCGACCGGCTGAAGACCCGCTTCACGACGGAGCCCATCCTGCAGCATCCCGACCCCAGGCACCCTTCGTCCTGGAGACCAACACCTTAGGTGTCGCGGTCGGAGTGGTCCTGCTGCAGGGCTCGGGCCCGGAGGGAGAACTCCGGCCGTGCGCCTACCACTCCCGGCAGCTGACCCCTCCTGAGCGGAACTACGCCCTCTGGGAGAAGGAGCTTCTGGCGGTCAAGGCGGCGTTCGAGGCTTGGCGGCACCTCCTGGAAGGCGCGTTACACCCGGTGCAGGTGCGGACCGACCACCGCAACCTGGAATACCTACAGACCGCCCGTAAACTGACACTGCAACAGATGCGTTGGGCCCAGTTCTTCTCCCGCTTCCACTTCCAGCTGCAGTACGTGCTGCGGGCCCGCAACCAGTGCGCGGATGCCCTTTCCCAGAAGCCCAAGTACGCCACCACTCCGGAGTCGGAGGTCCGCTCGACCATCCTGCACCCCGAGAACTTTGCGGCGACCGTGGATGTGACCACCCTGGCGGAGCGGATCCGGGAAGCTCAGGCCTGGGAGCCACCCCGGGAGACCCTTCGCTTAGGGGACGCTACCTCCCCATGGTCGGAGCGAGGGGGGCTGCTCTACCATCTCGATCAGCTCTTCGTGCCCCCCGGCCCTTGTTGCGAGGAAGTGCTGTGCCTCTGCCATGACGGCAGGCCTGCAGGGCACTTTGGCCTGTTCAAGACCCTGCACCTCATGACCCGGGAGTTCTGGTGGCCCCAGGTGCGCAGAGATGTCGACCGTTACGTCCGTTCCTGTCCCGTGTGCCGCTGCACCAAGGATCCGACGGAGAGGCCCTCAGGGTTGCTCCAGCCCCTGCTGACCCCCGCAGGACCCTGGCGGACCATCTCCATGGACTTCATCACCGAGCTCCCTCCATCCAGGGGCCACACCGTCATACTGGTGGTGGTGGACCTCCTCACAAACATGGCACAATTCGTCCCGTGCCCGGCGCTACCCTCCGCGAAAGAGACGGCACGCCTAGTCCTGGATCACGTCTTCCGGCTGCATGGCCTCCCCAAGGGGATCGTGACTGATCAGGGGGCACATCACCACCCGGTTCTGGCAGTGTTTGTTGCGGTAGCTGGACGTTGAGCCCCGGCTGTCGTCGGCCCATCACCCGCAGATGGATGGCCAGACCGAGCGGACCAATGCAACGCTAGAGCAATACCTGCGGTGTTACAGTTGCTACCAGCAGGATGACTGGGTCAACCTCCTGTCCTTGGCCTAGTTTGCGTACACCAACACTGTCCATGCCTCTACCCAGCAGTCCCCGTTCCTGACCAACTACGGCTTCCACCCGCGGTGGTTCCCACCGGTCGGTGCGCCGTCCGCAGTGCCCGCCGCAGACTGGTGGCTTCAGGAGTTTCGGGCCATCCAAGAGCTACTGCGGGAGCAACTGGAGCTCACCAAGGAGGCGTACAAGCGGGGTGCGGATCGGCACCGGCAGCCCGGGGCGCCACTGCAGATCGGAGACCGTGCCTGGCTCTCCATGCGCTTCCTCCCGCCCGGCCGCCCTAGCCGCAAGGTGGATGCCCGGTACATAGGCCCTTTTACCATCCTGGCCCAGGTGAATCCCTTGGCCTTCCGGTTACAGCTCCCGCGCACCCTGCGGATACACCCAGTGTTCCACAGGTCGCTGCTTCTGCCAGCCACGGGGGTGCGACCAGACACCGACCCCGGTGTCCCGCCAGCTCCAGTGCTCATCGATGGCGAGGAGGAGTCCGAGGTGGCCGGTATCCTTGACTCCCGTCGGCGGCGCGGCCGCTTGCAGTACTTGAACTGGCGGGGTTATGGACCAGAGGGGCGTTCCTGGGAGGATGCAACGGACGTCCATGCACCGTGGCTGGTGGAGGCCTTCCATCGCTGCTACCCGGCCAAGCCGCATCCCCCGCGGGGTGGGGGGGCGACCCTGGGGAGGGGAGTGATGTCAGGGCTTTGGGGGGTGTCCGTGCCGGCAGGCACCACCGAGGCCGATCTAGCAGCCACCTCCGATGAGGGGGGGCCCGGGCTCTGGAGACCGCAGCCGACGACGGGGACCATCCGGTTGCCACGGAGGGCTCCGCCGCCGACGGGGATTGCCTGGACGCCGCAGAGGCCACCGGTCCTGACGAGGGTCTCCCCGGCATGACGGAGGTCACCGCCGCCGAAGGGGATCATCGCAGCATTGCGGAGGCCGACGGCCCGGCTCCCATGCTGCTGGGCGTGGCGGGCGGAGACTCGTTGGAGGAGGCGGGCCCTGGGCCCGATCCTAGGGCACCGCCTACTCGAGAGGCCGCCCCTGAGGAGGCCAAAGCCTCCGCCCCGCCGCTGATGTTCCAGCAGTGGCGGCGGCTCAAGGAGGCCAGCCGCCGGTCCCGGAGGCTGCAGGAGAAACACCTGGGGGCTGGGACCTCCCAGCTGTAGCGCAGCTATGAGTCCCAGCCACGTGCTCGGACCGGATTGGCCGCCGGCTGTTCGAGAGGTCTTTTTAAGGCTGGCGCGGGGCTGGGAGGGGCACAGAGCAACAACCGTCGGCTTCCCGTGCATCTGTCGACCGTGCCCTGTTCCAGTCCAGCCTGTGTCCGCGTCTGCCGCCTGGCTCTTTCAAGACCCTTCCTCAGCATTTAGATGAAGTAACCTCTTTGTGTTCCGAGTGAAGTAACCCATCGTTATTTTCTGTTGAAGCCTGCTGCCAAGACCTACTTTAGTTCTAACAGCTTGAGCACCGCAGCGCCTCTGTTATAGACTGTGATAAACGCTGCTTGTGTCCAACTCCAGTCCGGCTCCTGCTTGACCTCGGCCCGCACTGACACAATGGATGTATAAAGTTTCTCAGTAAATGTTTTAAATTTGAAATCTGTTGTCTGCCTCGTCTGCTTCAAGTCAGTCACCATTTAAAGAAACTACTCTGAAATTAGGAAACATCTTTTATCTGCAACTCTGCTGATATAAAGTTCCCACAGGACTAATACCCTGGGTAATTCTTAACTTCCAACAGTTTCTTTAGTGTCGGTTCAAATCTGTGGGCCAAAGAAATATTTGGTAGCTCCCAGGGACTGGGGTGGACTTTCTTGTGTATCATCATTATTTCCACACATTATTTCTGGAAGCAATATGATAGCCAGAATCCTGTTGGAATCATGTGCATACCGATACCAAGTTCCTTTGGTTATACTTTTTTTTTGCCATTGAACAACAGATGTATTCAATCTGTGGTTCCATAAGCAATATTCCACAAATATAACCATTTCACATGGACTTAAACCTTATTGTTGATCTCACCTAGAGTACAGCCATTGAATCCACTGGATTTATCTATATCTTTATTAACCATCCAACAATTGATTCAGTGGATCTACTCTACCTGAGACAAATCAACAGGATCCCAGTCATGCAGTTGAACTTTCTTGGATGGTGCTTAACTGTTCAGCAGTGCTTTCAACAAGCCACTTTCTTCACTAGCATTGCAGAAACACCACTGTGCTTTCCCCCATCACTCAATGGCACAATAAGTGGGCACATTGGCAGATACACCATGTCAGTGCTATTCAACATCTTTATCAATGACTTGGATGAAGGAGTAGAGGGTATGCTGATCAAATTTGCAGATGACACCAAATTGGGTGGGGTTACTAATACACTGGAGGACAGGATCGAAATTCAAAATGGCCTTGACAGATTGGAGAGTGGGCCAAAGCTAACAAAATGAATTTCAACAGAGAGAAATGTAAGGACCTGCGCTTAGGCAGATAAAATGGAATGCAAAAATATAGGATGGGGTTACGTGGCTGGATAACAGTATGTGTGAAAGGGATCTAGGAGTCTTGGTGGATCACCAGCTGAAAATGAGTCAGCGATGTGATGTGGCAGCCAAGAAAGCCAATGCGATCCTTGGTTACATTAATAGAAGTATGGTGTCTAGATGGAGGGAGGCAATGGTACCTCTCTATTCTGCTTTGTTTAGGCCTCATTTGGAATCCTGTGTCCAGTTCTGGACACCTCAGTTCAAGAAGGATATCGACAAGCTGGAGCATATCCAGAGGAGGGTGACCAAATGGTGAAGGGTCTGGAAGCCATGCCCTATGAGAAGTGGCTTAGGGGGCTCAGGGATATTTAGTCTGTAGAAAAGAAGGTTAAGAGGGGACATGATAGCCATGTTTAAATATTTGAAGAGATGTCATGTCAAGGAGGGAGTGGGCTTGTTTTCTACTGCTCCAGAGACTAGGACAAGGAGCAATGGATTCAAGCTTCAGGAAAGGAGATTCCATCTGAACCTCAGGAAGAACTTCCTGATGGTCAGAGCTGCCCAGCAGTGGAATCTGCTGCCTCAGAGTGTGGTGGAGCCTCCTTCTTTGGAGGTTTTTAAACAGAGGCTAGATGACCATCTGTTGGGAATGTTTTGATGTGTGTTCCTGCATAGTAGAGGATTGGATTGGATGGCCCCTGTGGTCTCTTCCAACTCTATGATTCTATGATTCTATTAGTCAAAAAGGTAGCATAGTGTAACCACTGTGTACCTAGGCAAGTGTAGATTTACAGTGCACAAGCATAGTGCAGAAACTCACACAATGTTACTATTGAGTGCTATTTCTAGAGACATTTGAAATGTGTAGATAAGCAGCCAGTGTTTCTAGATACTGGTGGCAGCAGCACTCAGCCTGATTCCTATTTGTAGGCCCAGCTAGAAAAGAAAATCATTCTATCAAGGGAACTTACACAAGTGTTGACTTACTAAGCCCCTATTGATTCAATGGGTTTACTCAAGTTGGAGCTAATTGTGATTTCAGCTACTTTTAAAGATTTTTTTTAAATCAAGTGAAAAAGTAAAGAAAAAGCCCTCAGAAGAGCTTGCATTCCTTTGACCTTACATAATACATCCCTGAAAAATCAAAATATTTTGTATTCCTTTCCACAGACATATCTGAGAGAGTACAGAGGGACGAAAATCTCAACTGAATAGGTAGCCAAGGCAGTGGACTAGCACTGCTCTAGAAAAGATTGGGAGCCAACTGAGGGTTTAGATGAAAGGTGGGTAGCCTTTGTTGATGAATGGGATGTTCTACTCAACCTGAACCCACTGTGCCACATTGATGAATTTTGGCAGGGCAGTGGTCAAAAGACTTCAGTTTACCTGCAAAACAAGATGCACAGAGACTGTGTTCCTTGTTTTCAATGTGTTTAGCACATGCTGAAGACCTCTGAAGGCATTAATTCACTGTAAGCAAAGCATAAAATCCAAGGTGCTAATCTGTTTCCCCAAAGAGCTTCAGAGCATTGGAGAGCTCCTCTGAAGCCTTAGGTGGAGGCATTTTAGAGCTGCTGATCAGGGGATGAGGATGGGATGGAAGTATTATCATTGTTGTTATTGCTGTTGCTATATTGTTATTGTTATTATTATTGTTGTTGTTGTTATTGTTATTATTATTATTATTATTATTAATTAACCCACCTCTCCCTGTGGACCAAGACAAGGAACAACAACAGATTTAAATTCAAACCACAGAGGCTTCATGTCTGTTATAAGACAAATGTGTTACCACCCTTTATATACCCTTCATATGCTCCATCCTGCAGGATAAAATGCATTACCATTTTCGTATAAAAACTGGACATATACTGCTGGAAAATATATGATAAGCAGGACACTGGCTGTAAGCGTGGCCAAGGTCAGCAGGCCTCAGCATAGCCAGGTCATAAGGTCAGGAAGAGTTAGGCCCTTTCTGCACCTTACCTTCCTCCAGCGCTGGGGTGCGGGGATCACGCGAGCAGCCTCTCGCATCCGGGGTCCTTTGGCTCCACACGAGCAACCTGCTCACTTGAGAGCCCTGCCTCTTCCTTCTGCAGTTCAGCCTGGGGCGGGAAGCTCAACCAGCGCAGCTCTGGAGGGTCCACACGCCAGGTAAGTGCACGCAGGGCCCGGGGCCAATGCACGATCGCACACCATTTTCGCCTTCTAGCCAAAAATGAAAAGGTGCATGATCAGCTCCTGCCGACCCTGGAGCATTGCGTGATTGTGAATGCATCATGCAGATCGCTCCTCACAATTGCGCAATGCTCCAGGCGCCCTTTCGCATGGAAAATGCTGTACGAAAAGGGCCTTGGACAGGAAAGCCCACTGTTTATAGGCTTCCAATAATTCTGTCAGTGACCTGACATCTGAATATAATGGTCAATGCAATGGCCCAAGTGTAACAGGCAAGCCCCCCTGCTGTGCACATTTCTTACAGAAACATTCTCCCTTCACCTTACACAACCAAGACATTAAGAGGCTGTCAGGACTGCCATCAATGTTTTGTCATCCAAAGTAAGACAACCAATCTGTTCCAAACCCCTTGTGTTTACTGTACCGGAGGTCCATTAACACCCACCCCTTCAGGGTAGGAAAAAAGGGTATTTAAACCCTAGCTCCAACTGTGGCAATTCATAGTACTTTGGATGCAATTTGACATATTGCTGTGCATGTTGGACCCTAGATTTTCATGCTCTGTGCTGTCCTCAGACTGCTGCCTGAGCCATTCCACTTTGACTTTCCGGACTGGTAAATATCACCCTCTACACACAAAATCTTTCTCTATCCAACCTTTCTTGCTTCTCTCTCAACTAGCCTTGCATTGTTCATGAGACTGTGTGATTTCTTCTGTTGATGTCTGTTAATTTTCCCTTTTAACTTTTAACCAGAGTCATCTCTACAGTTAGTACTGGTATACACTGGTGAAAAGATCTTGGCCCTTTCCACATGTGGTTATTAAGGTGGGTCAATGTGTTTTGCCACAGAAGTCTTTTGTATGTTGGAGCAGACTTGGTTCAGTTTATTTACCTTCATTCTGCACATAATTCTGACTAAATATGCTCCCATGTAGTGGTAAAGCGCACATTTTGAAAACCGGAAGAAATCAGTTTTCCAATTTTCCAGATCGATCCAATTCGTACTTTCACAGTGGTGCAGACACATACACTTGCACCAATGTGAATTGATGGTCAGGGGAGGGCTCATGGGAGCGGTCAGGGGGCAGTACGGACTTTTGCACGTACACACGTACACACGTACGCAACGACGTACTAAACTGTGCCAAAAAAAAGGGGGGCGAATCACAGCTGAGGGGAGTAGCGGGAGTGGATATGGCAGAGACAGTGTGAATTCATGAACTTGCACTCTTCTGAATCAGAATGGAACATACGCAGTAGCTGTGCGGAAGGAAATGAGCCCAGAAAATCCGGTAAGAAACGGCATGAACCGATTCACCAGCCTCGTGCAGAAAGGGCCCTTGTTACCCTGTAAACTGGGGGTCCTGGGAGGGGCGCCCAAATAAACAACCAACAACAAGCAAAATGGGGAAAATTAGCTGGAGCACTCTCTTGGCTAACGAGAGGCAGGGCAACGCAGCGAGACCTTTTATCCTATGTATACCGGTTCAGGTCAGTGAGGAGTCAAGCAGTTTAAAATACTAACAGTTTTTATTAAGCAAAGAAAATAATAAAACTCAAACACACCTAGCTAGAGAGGAAAGAAAGAGAGTTTTAGAGAAATAAGCAATACGCCACCTGTCCGAAGTCCTGTAGACACCAATTGGAGGGAAGGGAGGAAACCCAGTGTGGAGACCGAGGGGAATCTGTGGAGCCGAGTGGCAGCAAGGCGAGGGCAAGGATCCAAGAGGAGCTTTGAGTGATTTCAGCTTAGTGATTTCAGCTCAGCTTGGTCCAACGAGAGTTCCGATGAGCTCTCAAAACAGGGCAACTTTTATAGGGACAGAACGACTGCAGGCTAGTCTGGTTTTTGCAAGAGAACAATGAGTTTTGGTCTGGGGACAAAGGCTCCGAAAGGTCGGGATTTACATGATTGAGTTATGAACCGAATTGACAATGGTATAGTTGATATGCAGATGTGGCTAGCTTGGCCGTTGAGTGCCTGGCTTGCCAGGATTCTTTCACAGGCAGAGAGTCCTCTTTGTCTTACAATCAAGGTATTTGTTTCGGGTGGCTACCCCCTGAAGCGGAACTGGCTATATCTGGTACTTTAGATGAAAATACAAGTCTCCCATGCCTAGCTTCACGCTTGTCCGGCGGGGCCTAACAAACACTCAGCTGATGGGGGGAAAGGGCCAGATTATGATAGCAAAGTGATATCTTAGTTCACCAAAAACCAGACCAGAATGCCATGGTAACACCCTTGCTATTACCCACCTCTCACAGGCCTCCTTTGAGCTAATAATTTCCGCAACTGATAACTAGACACTGGCACTGCTGGAGGACCTCAAGATCCCCCACCTTTTGGGGTAACAAAAGTGTTCCTTATACCAGCAGTGTGAATTGCATAGCTCTCCAGGTATCATGTGACTACAACTTCTATCAGTCCTAATCAGCATAACCAATGATGAAGAATTCTGGGAGATGCAGTCCAATCTGAAGGGCCCTATTATTCCTATCCTTACCTAGAATAATAGCCTTAGAGACTGTTTCCTAAATGAATCTTTTTGTGTAAAAGAAAGACTGAAGAATCTTCTTTCCAATATATATCTTATCATACCTACTAATATGAAATCTCTTTGAGTATCCTGCTGAATGTCCAGTTTGAGGAGGTTATTTTGAACTGCCTGATTACCATCCTGACGTTCTCCTCTATTTTTGATGGCTTTTGCTGTGGGAGTGGAGAGGTGCACCAATCATAAGCCCTGGGAACAACCAGCAAGGAAGAACATTTTCTCTATGGTCATATACAGAATAATATATATCAGTGTTTCTTAAAGTACTAGTGGTGGGGAACAATCAGGGTTTCCCTTCAGTATTCGAGGGACCAGCACTACATTTGTGCCCATTCAATACAGTAGTTTCTTCCTTTCCTGGAAACTTATAGAATCATAGAAATTGAGAGTTGGAAGAGACCACACGGGCCATCCAGTCCAATCCCCTGCTATGCAGGAACACCCGCAAAGCATTCCTGACAGATGGCCATCCAGCCTCTGCTTAAAAACCTCCAAGAAAGGAGGAGATTCCACCACACTCCGAGGTAGCAGATTCCACTGCCAGACAGCCCTGACCATCAGGAAGTTCTTCCTGAGGTTCAGGTGGAATCTTCTTTCCTGCAGCTTGAATCCATTGCTCTTTGTCCTGGTCTCTGGAGCAGCAGAAAACAAGCCCTCTCGTTCCTCTACATGGCATCCCTTCAAATATTTAAACATGGCTATCATGTCCCCTCTTAACCTTCCCTTCTACAGACTAAACATCTCCAGCTCTCTAAGTCTATCCTCATAGGGCATGGCTTCCAGGCCTCTCACCATTTCAGTCGCCCTTCTCTGGACTTGCTCCAGCTTGACCATGTCCTTCTTGAATTGGGGTGCCCAGAACTGGACACAGTATTCAAGATGAGGTCTAACCAGAGCAGAGTAGAGTGGTACCAATACCTCCCTCGATCTAGACACCATACTCCTGTTGATGCAGCCGAGAATTGCATTGGTTTTCTTGGCTGCCGCGTCACACTGCTGACTCATGTTCAGCTTGTGGTCTATGAAGACTCCTAGATCCCTTTCACATGTACTGCTATCCAGCCACGTGTCCCCCGCCCTATATTTCTGTATTCCATTTTTTCTACCTAAGTGTAGGACCTTACACTTCTCTTTGTTGAATTTCATTTTGTTAGCCTTGGCCCAGCTCTCCAATCTATCCAGGTCATTTTGAATTTTGATCCTGTCCTCTGGCGTATTAGCAACCCCTCCCAATTTGGTGTCATCTGCAAATTTGATGAGCATGCCCTCTATTCCTTCATCTAAGTCGTTGATAAAAATATTGAGCAGCACTGGGCCCAGGACAGAACCCTGTGGCACCCCGCTAGTCACTTCTCTCCAGGATGAAAAGCAGCCATTTGTGATCACTCTTTGGGTTCGGTAGGCCAACCAATTACAAATCCAACTAACAGTAGCCCTGTCCAGCCCGCATTTTACTAGTCATGGACTGGAAACCAATACAATGAAGACTTTGCATTGGTCCATGGATCTCCATTTTGAGAATGTATGTGAATCCACTGGTACAGAGGCAACTAATGAATCAATTACTATGGTAGAGGGGAATCTATTCATTTATGGTTAGTCTTTCTGCAGTTGATATGAGTTGTACAGGTGGTCTCCTGGTGCTAAATCTCAGGAATAATGTTCAGCACCTGATTGGGTTCCAACTGTGGGAGGAGTGGCTGTAAATCTGATAATGGATTCATCACACGTGCTGTAACAGTTTCACCAGCCACTCTTGCACTGGGATAAAAGTAAATGTTTCAGCACATAGCATCAGTATGAGATATGTGGCATGGCATCTTTTATGGGTCATCTCTTCCTAAAACAAATTTGTGGTTGCCAGATACTCTGGTAAAGATGAGGAGGCCAAAGGACAGATGCTGGGAGGGAACATTAAAACAAATGAGAGAGGGAGATCCTACTTTTTTATATTACTGCATCCATGACAGCACACACACATACTTTAGCAAACCGTTGTGAGTTTATTCAGACATAATAGGCATTTTTCAAGAAGAGGAGCTAATCTCCTGAAGGTGATATAAGGTGTTGAAGTTCAACCCAAGTGTTCCCTCTTCAGGATGGTTGCACACAAAACTGGGGAGTTCTCCAGCTGTTTGGATTTCACAAAGTAACGTTACTGCACAAAGAAAATAGATTTTCATTATTTTTCCAGAGAGGAACTTTTACAAGAATTTATAGCTCTATTTCAGAAAAAAACAGACTGGTGTATTGTCTATTTCTTGTCCATTCACTGAAGATTGACACTATCAGTACAGGATCAAAATCTTGTTGACTAGAGCAAATGAGAATAAATCCAAGGAACACATCAGTAAATTCATTTATTTTGTTGGCTGTGTTCTAATTGAGAGTAACAATAGGATTTAGGTCATAGTATAAAGGTAACAATAGGATATAGAAAGGAACACAGTTTAGGCATCTTTAAAATGCATAGGTTTCATTTGGCATGTGTTTTCATGGATTATAATCATCAGATGCATGGACTAAGCTGTGGCCCGTAAAAGCTTATGCTAAATCAGATTTGTTGCCCCTTAACGTGCCACAAGATATTTCGTTATTTTCATTACAGACAGTATTTAAGATACTATGGAAAGGTCGTGAAGGCTTATGAACAGATCTCTGTATAAGGTAGGTGATGGAGGAATTTTTGTTTGCTTTGAATTTGAGGAACTTTCCAAGTTCATACTTCCTGAATTAATATGGTAGTCTTTGGCATTTGCATTTCTGAAAACAATCTATGATGCCCTTTTCTCATCAAAAAGTGCAAGCAAATGTGTTTCTACTCTAATTAGGGGAAAGTGCAAAATATATGTAAAATGTATGCAATTATATGACCAGCAACCAAAGAATAATTATATACATATATTTTAAAAGGCTCTGTTTTAGGTAAAATTGTGCGTAAAAAAGTAGATATTCGGAGAAAAAAAGATAAATATTTGTGCATATTTTCACATATGGATATGCATACTCTTTTTGTGCTGACCTTTTCTTTTTTAAAACAGTTGAAGAGTGACATGGAAAAAAGAGTGGAATAAATAAAAGAAGAACAAACTTAAGTGCAAGGAAAGGAGAATCTTAGATTAAGGCCATTTCTACACTAGACTAGATAAGCCTTGGTGCCCCTGTCCAAACTGCAAACCCCAGAATTCCATGGGATGTTGAAAGTGGAATAATAGCACTATAATAGTCTAGTGTGGAATTGGCTTACATCTACACTGTCTAGTTATAACAGTTTGATAGCTGTTTGATAGTCATGTCTCTGTCTAATGAAATCCTTAGATTTTCAATTTGGTGAGGTGTTTGATCAGTAGACAGGCACTAGCAGAGAATCTGAAGTCCTTCATCAATTGAAAATCCAAGGATTCTGCAGGATGGAGTCATGCAAGTAGAAGTGGTATCAACCTGATATATGTGTCTAGTGGAGATACACTGAAATTGATTAAAGATTCCGTCTAAACTTATTCTGCAAATCTATGGAAAGTGAGGATTGCAGCAAGCAGTGCTGGATGCAGCATCTACCTTATATTCAAAAAATGTTACCTGAATTTTTTAAAAAATATGTCCCTAATTCAAATTAATCAAAACATGCATTTGAAAGAATTCTATCGGGAGGAAATACTGACGGATCTTCCACCTGCTTATTTCATTCCGACATAAAGAGATTGACAATATTTTATTGTCCATATTTCCAATGACTCAGAATGTCAGCTTTTGGAAATTCTACCTCACCTCTTGCAGCATAGTGTTTGTTCACTCTTGCCACATTCACCAATTTTTGTGGAACCGATTATGCAGCGGAATTCCCGGCAGAAGCCGTTTGCCTCCTTACATTCATCTTGGCTTTTCACATCTACAGCATGCCCTGCAGGAAAGAAAGGAAACCGCTAGCGATTGGGAAGATCATAGAATCATAGAATCATAGAAATGTAGAGTTGGAAGAGACCACAAGGGCCATCCAGTCCAACCCCCTGCCATGCAGGAAAACCCTCAAAGCACTCCCCACAAGTGGCCATCCAGACTCCGCTTAAAAACCTCCAAGATGAGGGAGAAAAACAGGCAGACATGTTTTTTCATTCCCTAGTTACAGCTTGGATCCAGGGGTATCCTACTGTGGTGTGATAGAAACACTGGGTGGAATAGATTTCCCCACTAATCATCTCTAATTTTCTTTGGAGGATTAGGAGATGCTCTGGAACATATTTTGCATGCATAAGCAGGCAGTAAGTAAGAGGAGAAGATGGCATCATACTCTAGCATTGTAGCTTCTCTACAAAATTATGGTATTTTTTTCTGACTCTAAGGCCATGTCCACACTTCACAGTCTCTGTCATTGTCCTGTTATGACCCTGGCAGTACCACTGTTATCACCGTGAATTGGCCTGGCTTTGGTAGACATTAGATATCACTTTGATATTGCAATTCGGTCTTATTTTGCCACCCTCAGCCAAGTGTTTGTGAGGCCCCCGAACAAGCACGGAGCTAGGCATGGCTAATAATTGCTGAACATTCCTTTTCCCACCTAAGCAAGCCAGACACAGCCAGATCTTGCTTAGGAGACCTCCCAAAACAAACACTTCATTAAGGATGGATGCTGACACAAAGAGCCCCCTGCCCCAAGCAGGCACCCTGGCGAGCTGGACGCTCTACCGCCCAGGCAAGCTGCATTTGCATACTGATCGTTCTTTTGTCCATTCGAACTTAACTCAATCATGCTAATTCTGACCTTTTGGAGACATTGTCCCACGCCCAAACCTCATTTTTCTCTCCCAAGTGCAGACTAGCCCATGGTTATATTTTCCCCCATAAAAACCCCAAGGTCTGAGAGCCTCCTCGGATCGTTCCGGACTTCCATCCCGCCTAGCTGCCGTCTCGTCTTGCGAGCTCTGCTCGGCTGCCACACTGAGTTTCTTCACTACCATCTCCAGCTTCTTTAGGACTACGAGAAAGGTGTCGTATCACCCATTTCCCCCGAAAACTCTCATTTTTTATTTCTTAGCTAGCTGTGTGGTTATGTTGTCTTAAGTGTTTGTCTGTCTTTAATAAAATATCATTTTTGCTATTTTAAAAACTGTCTGACTGCTTGACTAACCTGACCCTGTACACGTAGGGTTACAAGATTCTCGCAAAGTTACCCTGCCTCTCGTTAGCTTAAGTGAGTGCTCCAGTTAATTTCCCCATCTTTGCTTGTTGTTGTTTAGTTATTTGGGCGCCCCTCCCAGGACCCCCAGCACACAGGGTAACACCACTGCCGGGATGGGAGCTTGACACTAACGATCCCTTCCACACCTGGCCAGCTGGCCACAGAAGGGTAGTGCTCCTAAATCCACAGCATTCCCCGGGCCAGTGGTTCTCAACCTGTGGGTCCCCAGATGTTTGTGGACTTCAGCTCCCGGAAGCCCTGAGCATTGACCATAGTGGCTGGGGCTTCTGGGAGCTGAAGTCCACAAACATCTTGGGACCCACAGGTTGAGAACCACTGCCCTGGGCTAACAAGCTTCTAACTCTGTATATATTAAAAAATATGTAACGTTACTTGTTTTTGAGAAACGTACGCTGGCTTTTAGTCCTCTCAGTTCTAAAACTTAACAGAAAGGCTGTTTAGCTGTTTGTTCTAGAACAGTTTTTGGACTTTTGAAGTCTTTCAGCTTTCTCTAATTTATAAATGTGATGAACACACACTCTATTCTGTTGTCTAAGTCAGAGATCTTTATGAAAAGTCCTTCTGAAATCAAGATATACTATATCTACAGTATTCCTTTGATTTACCAATGTTTCAATGCTGGCAAAAGAGAGTTGGAGAGACAGATGATTAGTCTGGCAGGATTTTTTTTTTTTACAAGCCCTACTAGCTCTTAATATACATAGTATTCTTTTCTAAGCACTCATTGAGGGTTTATCTAGAACTTTTGATTGTTAAGGTGATAGTTCAATTGCTTGGATCTGAAGATGGGGACAGCATTTGCCTACCTCCAACCTGTATATTTTTTGCAGGAAAGAAATAGCACCCCGCTTTTCTCACAGAAAATTGAATTAGGAAAACACAGAATTATGACTGCAAACTGAAACTTTTAAAATCCTTCTATGATTTTACTCTGTGGCTATTTACATCCTCTTTCTTCTTGCTGTATTGATTCAATGGTTGGGTTCAACTCCTTCCGTAAAGGCATCTTCAGCAATTTGTCTTTCAGTGTTCAGTTTAAACTGACATGAATGTAGAATACTTTTTTAAAAAAAACCTTTAAGGAATTTAAAAGAATCAAAAAGCAGCCTCAATACACTTCACAAAGTGTGTATCTACACTGCACAGTTATGTTAGTCTGATACCCCATTATATGCTAAGGCTGAATCCTATGGAATCCTGGATCTGTAGTATCATGAGGTCCTTAGAATTCTCTACTACAGTCCTTTGAACAAAACCCTAACAGCTGTGTAGTAGCAAATTCCAAATATCTCATAAAACTGTAAGTATCAGGATTCCAGAGATTGACCCATGATAGTTAAAGTGGTATCAAAATGTTCTAAATTTGGAGTGTGGATACCTCCAAACTCTTTGAAAACACTGGTGGTGGTGTCTACTCATGATAAATTATTTCTAATGTTTGTATCCACCTTACCTGGAGTGGCCAAGAGCCAGGATCCAACAACAGCAAAGACAAAGTAAAGGATCTTCATGGCCGAATGTTGACTGGAAAGCTAGGTACAGGAGTATTGAAAGATCACCATGAAGCAGCACTCGGAAGGTTTGCTGCCAAACAGTAACGTGCAAGGACTCTGTGACATATTTACACAGATATCTTGTGCTTTAAGGTTCCTTCTGTACTGTGTAGGCAGAAAGTCTGAAGGTAAGACTATGCCAAGATCAAGAGGAGGAGAAAGCAGCCATTCACTTAGGAACACTCAGCCCTTTGGCAGCAGTAAGGAATGATGCTTCCTCAGAACAGGCTCTAAATATAGGATGGTGAACATGAATGCTCACTTCATTATTTTAATCTGCCCTGCCACCATCACAAGTGTGTTTGGGGAGGACAAAAGACGGACCTTTTTCAGTGGCTGTTCCCAAATTGTGAAATTCTTTCTCAGTTGACACCTTGTCTACTGTCTTTCTGCTGGCAGGGAGAGATCATTTTACTGAGGCAGGCTTTTGTCATTTCAGTGGCAGTAGAATTAATTATACATTTATTTATTTATTTACTAGATTTCTACCCTGCCCTTTCTCCAAAGGGTATCCAAGTCGACCCTCAATAATTTCAAAAGATACCACCAAAATATTAAATTTACAAAACTTAAAAAAGGCAAACATCCAATTATTAAAATATGCATTAAAACAATTAAACAAATAATTCATATTAAAAACAATCAAAAAGGTAACAGAACAGACTTTTAATAGGTTATATTACATTTTAATGTGTTTTTAATTGCTGTATTTGAGTACTTTTAATGGAACTATTCATTTAATGCTCTTTAAACTTCTGCATCAAATAGAGTTCTTTTTTTTTAAGGCCATTTCTGCACTGTACTGTTGTAGTGTTATTATTCCACTTTCAACATTCTATGGAATCTTGGGATTTGCAGTTTAGGGAGAGGCATTTAGAATTCTCAGCCAGAGAGCCCTTGGGCTTCAGTAAACTACGAACCCCAGAATTCCAAAGGATGTTGAAAGCGAAGCATGGAAATGGCCTTAGAGTACATTATTCTTAACTTGATGTGAGTGATCCTAGGAGAAAGGCAGGAAGTAAGTAAGTAAATAAATAAATAACATTGCACAAGCCATTGGAAAGACTCCTTTCCCCTAGATACATAGAGGATATTCACAATTTTTCTTGTCCTTGGTGAAAAAGGCTGTCCTGAGACATCCCAACAAAAATTCAAAACAGAAATGATGAGCCTCCATGAGATTAATCACCACTGCATGACAAGGGAAAGACCAGCACTTTTTCCATCAGAGGCAAAAACAGCAAAAAACTGATATTTTGCATGAAAACTGACATTTTTCTGCAAAAATAAAATCTTGTCATTTTTGCAACTAAATTGCAAAATATCAAAATTGTTTTAAAATGCACAGAAACTCATCCAGTGAGGAGAAAACATATTAATTCTTTTATTCGTATATGAAATGAATGGAGTATGAAATGGATAAGAATGGAATAAGCCAAGATTTGCACCCCTAGAGTGTCCCATCTCAATGAAAGTATAGAGAAACAATGGCCAAAATGTTACCCCACTGGAAAACCCTGTCCCAGGGTCTACAACTTTGATGTTAAAATATGATTCCGTGTGCCTGAGTGGTCGCCCAGATGAGCACATAGGCAGCAACCATCAAACAATTGAAAACCAGATCAGGCCAGTAAAATCCCCTGTCACGTAGCCCCAGGAGACCTTAAGCTGTACAAACCCACAATAGACAAAGGGTCCTCAGCCACTGAGGAGCCAGCTTGAGTGGATTAGCATGTTAGCCCTAAGTGGAGCACCGATAGCAATAAAATCCTATCAGGCAAGGACCATTTAAGATCCTGAGACTTTGGCAATACCTTGTATAGTCTCATCAGGCAAAGGAAGTTACCATTGTGGAGCTTCTTTCTTGAGCTTCTTTCCCCAGGAAAGGATTAGCCCTTCAGTACTTTTTCCCCTACAAATAGTCCCAGTTTTTGAGTGTTTCTTTGTTTCTTTGGATCACTCCTGGTCATCCCAGCAGACCACTTCTCTGTCTTTTGAGTAATCCCCTCAGCCCTCTCTGTGCCGAGCTCCACTTCTCTGCTGTTTTTTCCAAACCAAGGACTTCAGGAAAAGGTGCAGTATTACACCAGCTACAACCCCTTCAACATTCCCCTATCCAGTTTCCTCTCTTTTACTTCTTAATAGGTCTTGAGTGAGTGTGTGAGTGATTGCATTGGTGCGTGAGACTTTCATTCAATAAAATCATTTTATTGGACATCTTCGTTTGGTTTTTGGCTGGCCTGACCCGGTAAAAACTGGCTAAAAAGACCCTGCTAGGTTACCTTGTCTCTTGCATTGCTATTGCTTGTGCTCTGGCTAGTTTCCATTCTCCATCACGTGGAGCACATCAAGGTGTCCCCCACGGGACCCCAGAAATCAAGGTAACATAAATCCTATTGTTCATCCTGACAGAATGATTGATTCAATGTGTCTACTGTAATTAGAACTAAAAAAACAGGTTCTACTCAGTGTGTTTGTCTCTAGGCACGCACATACACCTGAACACAGTATTAAGAAACTAACACGTACTAAACAGTGGGGCATAATGGTGATCTGTACAAGTACTACATGATTTTGTGATTGTTTGGCAACACTGCTCTCTCCCTCCTTCCCTCTGTGTTTGTATCTACTGGTAAACACTTTGACTTTGAACATCACTGTTGACTCCCTCTCTCCCTCCCTCCCTCCCTCCCTCCCTCCCTCCCTCCCTCCCTCCCTCCCTCCCTCCTTGCATCTGTGTATGTTTATGAGTGTTCTTATTGACAATAACAATTTATGCATCTAATGATGTAAATCGTAGCTGTTTGCACTTCTGTGGATACATTCCTGTCTGCCCGCAGTCATTCTTGTGTGTGAATCAGTCCATAGTAAGAATGTAAATGCTCACTACTTTCTGTGTCTGTAATAAGAAAGACAGTCTCACCATGTGAAAACACTCGGATGAGAAAATAGTAAATTGTTGCAAGATAATTCGATGAAATCTATAGATGATAATTGATAAAGGAAATTGTTGAGACTATTAAGAAAATCAAACTGGGCAAAGCCATGGGACCAGATGCGTCAGGAACCGAAATCACTCACACAAATGTAACAGTGCAAGTACACGTTTTATTTAGATTGTGATACATTGCACAGGATCTCAGTGAGTGATCTGAGGCAATTTAGCAGAAGCAAAACATAAGAAGCAAAAGATGCTTTCCCACAGTAATAGATATCAAGAAACCTTGCAACAGCTCAGCTTTGGCTGGCAGTTCTTATCAGAGCTGCATTCCTGGCTTTGTTTACCTAATGGTCTCTGGTTCATTTCCTTGGTTACAAGCAAGCAGCTAATTTACTACTACATATCCTGTACTGAAATATGGAGGGCTACCCGACAAGATGGACTTACAGCATCTCATTATAAAATCTTTGAGGAACAGTTATATTTTCCCTTACAGGTAAATTAATGAATTCAGTCTTAGAGTCAGAAAGAATACTACAATTTTGGAGAGAAGCTACAGTGGGAAGCAGAATTTTGTGCAGAAAATAAAGTATTTTGTGCAGAGCACATTGTTTTGTAGAGAAGAAAACTTGGGGTGGGGGCAAGGGTTAACCAAATGACCGTTTTTTCACAAATAAAATCCCAAAACATGAACAGTTAAAAGTGTGCAGAAACTCTGATATTCCCTTCCAGCAGAGGAAACTTTTGAAATTTTTCATTTTTGCACATGTGAATGAAACAAATGAAACTTTACATCCATAGTTGATAAAACTTCATAATTTTGTAAGTTTGCTTGTTGTTAAGTCATTGCTAGATTCTGAGATCCTGTATTGTCATTGTAACAACAATGACAGAGCTCCATCACTGTAGTTGCAACTGTCAATGCTCCCCAAAACCTACCTTCATAGGCTGCAATGGCCTTACCAAAGTGTTTCTGAGGCACTGGAGACTGGAGTGCTGGGAAATGACATTCACAGCATGTTTCTGATTATCAGTTCCTTTAGAATAGGCAGCTGGAAGGACCTCTCAAGGACCTGCCATAGCTACTTGTCCCAAGGAACCTCACAATTTCTCAGTGTTCTGATCTCCAGTGTCTCAGAAATGCTTTGATCAGGGTGCTTCCAGGCTGTGAACGTAGGTTATGTGGATCATGTTCAATTGTTCATGACCATAAATGTGAATTCCAAACAGTTACGATATCATAAGTAGCTTATGATCTCATAACTGTGAGATAAGGTGAGGGACTCTTTTGTTACGTCTCCTTCAAACTGCACTATTAATCTTTCTCTGATTCTGTGCAAGGACAAAGAGGCTATAATGAATTATTATTCTCTACCCACACCTCTCTAATGATTAATTGTAGATATTAGAGAAGCATTACTTGAAACACTGAGACAAGTTGTCCTGACTTGGGGGCAAAAAGAGGGACACAAAGTAGTCTCAATGTGCTTACCCATAAATAATATCAGGAATGATTAGCATCTTGAAATAATTTGGCAGGTGTTGATTTGTACATGCAAACCCATCGGACAAGAATAGTGGTAGGTAGGCAACCCACCTCATCATCTGTTGTTCACCTGAAGGCAGCAGCAGAGGTCCATGACTTGATAAATTATATACTTGAAATCAAAATATGAAAGAAAAAAATATCCTCTTGAATCATTCCATATTTCTTATATCTATAGATGTGATCCTACATTGTGCGGGTGTAATGTAGAACTCTGTCTGTGTAGTTCCTTGTCTCTCCTGCCTTCAGAAGGTAGTTTTAAAGTGCCCGGAGTGTTCTGCCATGGCCATGGTGTTAATAGACTATACACCATGCTTTGATATGGTTTAATTGGCAAGTATTAATTAGCATGAAATATAAATTATAAAGTATATACTGCTATGGGTGCAAGACCATGCTGGCTGAGAGGAAAAGCTGGCCAAATATGTGCATTGAAAAACCAGATCAGGAAAGATCTTAAGGCTTAGCTAGGTCATAATCAGGAAATCACTGTGAAACTCCAGAGATAATGAACTTACAGGTAGCTTTCAATGACCCAAACTTTAGAGACAATAGCATCTGAGATGTTCCCATAGGACAGCTGATTGACTTAGCCCCTCTTTCTCTGACCAACAAATTTCCCTTTTCTCCCCACACCTGTCCAACAATTAAGGCATTATCAGGACTAGCAATAGCCCTTTGTTACCTCATGCTGAAACCATTAGTCCATTCCGGACTCCATTGTCCACTCTCAGGACTCCATTGTTTACTCTGCCAGAGAGCCGTTAACCCCTTAGCCCTCAAGTCAGAAAAAGAGTATTTAAACTCCACTTTTGGGCTGGCCAACTACACTGATTTCTGGGCATCATTCTACCACTCTGATTCCTGCTTGTGTATTGTCCTTCGACTTGTGTCTAAGCCACCTTGCTTCTTTGCTGTTCTGCTGGATTGGTAAATATCACCCTCTTCACCCTAAAAACCTCTTTATCAAAAGTTTCCTTCCTTTTCCTTCAGTTAGGTTTGTGTGATTGCATGATTGCTTGAATCTTGTATGTAAGAGAGACTTCAGTTCCTCCAATAAAACAAATAAACTTACTTTTGACCCACTGGCTGATTTTCCTCTGCATTAGTACTGTTAGATATAGGTGTCAAACATCTTGTAAGGCTACCCCCGCTCTTGCAGGCCTCTTCTTTGAGCTAATATTCCCCACAAGAGGCACTGGTATTGTGGGTGGGCCCCTGAGTCAACCATGTTTTGGGGTAACAATGGCCAGAGTATTCTGCTACGGCCAGTGTGTGACACACCCAAGATCACCCATTGGGTTTCTGTGGCTGAGTGGGTGGTTTCCGGGGTCATAGTCCAATGTTCAAACCACTATGCCACATTGGCTTAGGGTTGCCATAAATTAGAAGGGATGTGAAGGTACACAAGAACAAGAAGTAATCTTACTGGCTTACTGGCTTACTAGGGCACTGAGCAGTTTACACAGCTTACTGGATTTTACCCTCAGGAGGAAGAGAACTGATGGGGAGAGAATGATTTCTGTGCTTCTAGATTGCTTTGTGTATCTGAAGTTTGATGGGACATGACTGGACATCTTGCACCTAATGGAGGCTCTTGCTCCAACTACAATATGGAAAACTAAAATGACAGGCTTCAGACTTCTGATAGTTACTTTGTTGGTTTGTGTCAGGAACAGATGGGCAAGACTGCTAGCCTGGGTTTGAATTACCTACAGGGCTAGTCCAAAATAGTCCTAAACTGGAAACAGAAAATCTGCAACCCCCACTGCTTCTGTCTTCTTTCCCCTTGGTACACTGACCTTTGCTTGCCAGGGATGGAAAACACATTTAAAAATATTCAAAAAATGGTTGAAAAGCATATTTTTCAAGCTTTGAGGAACCACGATGAAAAGAAGACTGGTGGGAATCTTTGCAGTTTAGGACATATTGTGCACAAAATTTGCACTGGGTTGTTTTGCACAGAAACCAGCATTTTCTGCACAGGAAATGGCCTTTATGTGTGTGTAAAATAATATTTCAGTGCAGAATTCAACACAGACAATGCTGTTTTAGGCACAGAAAATGCTATTTTCTGTGAAAATTAACTGTGTGAAAATTTTACATGCGCAATAAATCCCCTAGTATAGAGTTTTCTGTGCAGGAATTAATATTTTAAATATTAATATTTCTGTGCTGAAGCACTATCTTCCATACATAAAGGGATATTTCTGGAGCAGAAAATACTGATTTCTGCACAAAACATCCACATAGGATGTTTTTTGCAGAATAAGTCCTGAATTGCGAATAGCCTTTTAAAACTGCATGGCTTTCAAATACTCTTTTTGTAGTGGGAAGAAAATTGCTGAAATGACTTGTTGCTACGTTTTGGGAAGAAACTTAGTGACGACTTGCATCCCTGATACCTGTTGGTCCTACTCCTGTTCCATTTCAAGAAATATTTGTGTCAATAGGCTCTCTAGGTCCATCTCATTTCCCAAATACCTTGATCTGTGGGATGGTTTCTGCATCATGATATTGAAGTGACCAAGATGAGACAGCATCAGAAAAGTATGCCAAAGTGATGCTGAGCAGACCAATGGTGTCAGCTGGTTCTTGTCTGGGGGGCATAATTCATTGTCTATCCTTCTGACCTCAATATTTTCAATACTCCAAAGCTACCCACAAGTGTAACACAGAAACTCTTGCCACTCAAGATAACACCTCTCACCAAGTGGACCTGGCTGCATGTGTGTATCACAATTCTGTCACAGAGGTATGAAAAGCTGCACCATGCAGTACTGGGTGGAGACTTCAACTTTCTTGAGAATCATGCCCTTCATTTCAAATTCTTTTTAAAAGCAAAGTTCCAGTTCTAGTGGAGCAAGGAATCCTCTGCGGTTTTTAGTCCAAACTTTAAAGGAGCCAAAGGACTGAATCCTATACCCAAGGTATGCTCAGACTCTTCAATAGCTTCTTTAAAGGACAGACTGAAGTCTGGAGCAAATTCAATGCCTCTATTACATGGGCACCACCAGCCACCACTGGACATTTATACGTGAAGTTCAGGTTGAAGTCAACATCCTCTTCAACTCATATCTGTCAATTATCCCACTACTTTCTCCATCTTTTTTTTCTTTGCATTCTCATACACAAACATACAAATAAAAAAAAAACTGGATATGAGGGCAATGTCTTTTGACTAGTATTTCTAGAATCTCTCCAACTGGAAGCCCCAAATAATGAACAAACTTCTTACAACCTGTGATAGAACAGACCTGTCCTCCATCTTAGTAGTGACTTTGGTTTTCAGATTCAGAAAGAAGTTTAGGTGAGCCTTGTTTTTGTTTGCTTTAGTCAGTAATTACAAGATGGAGGTCAACAAGTGAATTTGGACTGGAAAATCAGAAAGTTTGACCAACTAAGCAGGAATGTGAAATTAAAAATAAAAGGTAATAAATAAAAGATCCAAATGTCAACCAAAGAGAGAAGATGTTATTGCTTTTATTTGCTGTGAAGTCAATTTTGACTTAGGGTGTCCCTATGAAAGAGAGACCTCTTGTTCAAACCTTGCAAGATGTTAATTGAAAGGGCAGCAAATAATATCTCATGAGGGTATTTATCAGGTAGGGAGCTGGAAACTGACCTAGTAAGAAGAGTTTGGAAGACAAAAGATATTAAAAAATCAAAAGAAGAGCTGGAAATTCAGGAACTGCTAAAAGAAAACATTAGAACCTTTGGGGAAAAAAAAGACTCAGAACTTCTGGAATTGGAGGAGCAATTGAGAGGACTGAACCAAAGTCAGTGAGATATTACCTGGGGTGAGGACCTGGGGCCTTTTCACATTATACAATTATAGCATTATGATCCCACTTTAACTGTCATGGCTGCATCCTGTGGAATCCTGGGAGTTGCAGTTTGGTAAGGCACTAGAGCAGTCTAACAAAAAATTCTAATTGCTCCTTCCTAAACTACAGCTCCCAGGATTCCATAGGATGAAATCATGGAAGTCAAAGTGAAATCATAGCAGTACAATTGAGTCACGTGAAAGGGACACTGAACAGAGCAAGGGCGGAGTCTAGTCAAATTAGGTCATTGCATTTGTACTTGATTATTTTACTGGCCAGAATCCTGTTGATATCATACACTTGTGTAAGTTCCCTTGCATATGTGGTTGTACTTTATTGGCCCTTGTGTGATAGCCATATTTACTTCATTGTTGCCCAAGTAGAGTTCTACAAGTGGCCCTCTGTTGTACTGTTAGTTTGGGCTAGAACAGATCCATTAAATCAGTTGGACTTATCTAAATGTTGAGTAAATATTCATCCACTGATTCAATGGATCTACCCAAGTTGTGACTAAGCAACAAGATTCCAGCCACTGTGCCTTCTAGGGTGATGAATAACTATTTTTTGGTACTTTCAGTATACAACTTGATTCCACTGAGACTGTGGAAACAGCCACTGTGTATTCTCCATTTCATTACAGGACATGAAGCAACCACTCTGACATATAACACCATTGGTTGCACAACATTGGTATTCAGCAGAAGGGTTGTGTACCACAGCCACTGTGTAGCTAGGTGAGTGTAGACATATGGTGCACAAGGACTGTGTAGGATCACAACCAATGTTGATATCTAGTGCCATTTCCAGTAGCATAAGGAATGTATACCTCAGCAGCCACTTTCTACATGATGAATTGACTTTACACACATCACAATTTACACAACACTGTTTTGTGTTTATTAACAATACAATAATTTCATAATGCCACAATCCTTTATCTGGTGCTACAGGGTCTCTCTTCTATGGTGCCAAAAAAAACTTTGGATAGCAAATACCAAGAGTTCGTAGCCATCCTTGAGAAAGGTAGCATTGGCAAACCGAGCTGTGATTTCTTCCAAGTCCCCATTTCCTACACACGTATATATTTGCTGAAAGAAAACATAATAGTTCAAAGAGTTATTGCTTTCCTAGATAAACAAATTCAGTTTGCCATAATTTCCAGTTATGGTTGGATCTATATGTTCCACATTCTAGAACATTAATAAATATTTTTTTTCCCAAATCAGGTTAATTAGAGCCCAGTCCCACATTACTTTGATTTATTTAAGAGAAATCTGCCTGAAAATGTCTAACCTATTTCTAATGCATTTTCCCTAATTATAATATTTCTACTCAGAAGTTCTTTTTGGTACATTGTTTGCTCTAACGCATGTATTTTCATACAATGGTTAGATTACAGAATGCATCTCAGAATTTGAATAACTCAAAAAGAAGAGAATAACCATGCAAATATATATCAGTTGAATTTCCACCCCCATCTCTAGTTGCATTATACTGCAATTAAACAAAAAACAAGAAATAGCCCTGTTGAGTTTTCAACAGATCCGAACGTAGCCTGAGATTGAATTCTAGAAGGCATTTCATCTGCAGGTCTCCATAGAATGTCCATAGATAAAACTAGATGTATGGATAGGCAGGAAGACAGACGGATTTCATAGGACGTTGAAAGTGGAATAATAGCACCATAACAGTCTAGTGCAGAAATTGCCACAGACTAAGAAAGTGAAGCCTATGGGCCTGACGTAGCATGCCAAGGCCATTTCTTCAAAGCTATTACTTTCTTTTTTATTTTCTCTACTGCTTTTCTTCCTTTCTTCGTTTCTTCCTTTCTTTTCATTATTTTTTTTTAATATTCGTTGTTTTAACTGCCTTCTTTTTTAAAAAACACACACACACATCATTTTTGACATTTCATTGGTATGTTTAAGGACCATACAACCCCCTGGAAATGAAGATATCACACTGATATTAAAATTACTCCACTAGCTGTCAGTCAGTTTGTGGGCACAGTACAAAGTGTTGGTTATTACCTTTAAAGCTCTACATGGTTTGAGTCTAAGTTACCTGCAAGCTCACCTCCTCCTATACAATCTGGCCCATACAGTCAGGTCTTCTGGGCCATTTATTTAAACTTGCCAGAACTAGACTGGCAACAGTCACCCAGAGAACCTTCCTTTCGGCCGCCCCTAAATTGTGGAATGACCTGCTGAAAGAGATTCAACAGTAAAATATGCTATCCAAATTCTAAAAAGTCCTAAAGACCTACCTCTTCGGGCAGGCCTATCCAGCCTATTTTTTAAGAATACTTTTAATTGTCGTTTTAATTGTATTTGTAATTTTAATTGTACTTTTAATTATGATATATTTTAATTAGGATACACTTGTATTTTAAATGGTATTGTGTTTTTAGGGTATTTTAGTTGTAATTTTATCTTTCTGTATCTTACCTTTTTGTGGAGGTGGGGGGTGGTGTTCATGCGAGCAGCCTCTTCCGCGAGGTGCTGACTTCGTTTCTCCTTCCTTACCGCAGCTGGCTTGTCGGTCGCGCAAGTGCCGCATGAACGCCCCGCCCCTTCCTACCGCAGCGCATCCTGGGAATTACAGGCTAACACTGAGGCAGGAAGCGCGACCGGCCTGGCTCCCAATGCACCGCAGGGCAGGTAAGTGCGCGAGGGCCCCGGGAGCCTTGCGCGACTGCGCAACATTTTCGGCTTGAAGCGGAAAATAAAAAAATGCATGCGCGGTTCACGTTAGGCTCGTGAGCGTCGCATAAATGGGAGTGCATCATACGGACCGCCGCTCCCATTTACGCGATGCTCAAGGGGCCCTCTCGCAAAAGAAACTGCATGCGAAAAGGGCCTATGTTGTTCTCTGCCTCAAGCCTTAGGGAGAGACAGGTAACAAATAAAAAAAAAATTATATTATTATTCACTGACATATAGGGAACTCATCTTTACCTGATACAGCAAGGATGTCCAGAAGAACATTCTCCAAGAGTGCGATAATCCAATCCACATGGACGTGGGGTACAGAACCCTTGAGCACTTTTGCATTGAGAAGCGTCTGTCACATAAGCAGCAAAGGCTACTGAGACAAAAAGAAGTACAGTGTGTTAGATGGCAACAAGGAATGCCAGGAGTATTGAGGAGTCAACATTTTTCTGTAGGTGTTCAAAACAGTTGTTTCCAACAATCTAGCCAACAATGCTTTTTAGAGTTTCCACATTTTTTCCTTTGTACCTTCATTCTCCATGTTTATTTTCATCAGCTCCATTTCCTGACTTGGTTCCAGTTGTAGACTATAGGCTAAATGCAACCTCTGAAGCAATTATATTTGGATCTTAGTAGCAGAGAAGCCTGTGCTTCTATGGTACTGTCTTAGAAGCTGAATCCTATCCCCTTAATAGGTGTAGTACCTTAGTTAGCTCTTCCAGTCTTTAGATTTAACCCCAAAGTGGATTCACCACTGCGTGGACATGAGGCACACCAACCAACACTGCCCAATGGCCCTTCTGAGAATGTTTTTTCGTCTTTCTTTCTTTCTTTCTTTCTTTCTTTCTTTCTTTCTTTCTTTCTTTATAGTCTCTTGCAGCAAAAACATTGAAGGCAAAGACAATCAAATCTCTACAACAAGCCTTATTTGACACAAGACTGGGATTTATTTGTTTGACGATGGAGAGAAATATCCATATGGTCTTCCAATTTGTGGCACCAATGCCTCCAATTGATTCGGATGCCCTGGAAGCTCAGTTCACCAGGAAATTAATAACTTTGTAGCCCTGCTTGAAAAGGGATCTTGCAGCATATTTGAGACTAACAGAGAAAGAAATCAGTAACGGAAGCTTTTGTAGACTTAAAACTACTTCAGATAGATGGACTGAAGCTCAAGCTGTTATAGCCCAGCTGTTTGTTAAGACAGAGAGGATCTTCAGAGAATCTTAGGAGTTGTAGGAACACCCCGGAAAAGAAGACCTGGAGGGAAACAAGCTGAAGGAAAGGAGAAGAGAAGGCAATAGACTGGTTCCTGCATAAAAAATGCTGCATTCTGCACAAAATAGCAATGTGCGAATTTCACACAGAATAAGTCCTCAATTGCATCTTTTTCTGCTTAGTATACTGAATTTCACGCAAAGAAAACATTATTGTCTGCACAAACATGTCATGTGCCAATTTTGCATAGAAAAAGACCCAAACTGGAAAGACTGTCAGCAGTCCAGGATTCTTCATGTCAGGGCTTCTCAATATTCAAGTGATTCATTTTCTGACCATTTTCAAAATACTTTCTAAATATTCTTTCCATCCCTGGAAGAAAAGAAAAGGACAGAGAGGCAGATTGGGAGAGACTGGTTTCTAAGACCACTGTGAAAGGACTCAAATTTTCTTAGTCTCCAAATTTTGAGTACTCAAGATAAAATAAACCAAGTATTTCCCTTCAACATGCCTGTCAATTTATAGAGACCTGATGAATTTCATAGGGCAAGGAATACTCAGAGCTGGTTTATCATTGCCTTCTTCTAAATATGGTCTGCAGAATCTGATATTCTCTGTAAAACTTCAGCTTCTTAGTAAGCAGGGATAATGATGTGAAGCATTGGAACATCACTAAGGTGGGTAATATGTTACTTCATAAAGGAATTAGAGAGACTGTTTCCACACTGCACTGTTGTAGTGCTATTATTCCACTTTCAACATCCTATGGAATCCTGGGATTTGGAGTTTAGGGAGGGGCATTTAGAGTTCTCAGCCAGAGAGCTCTTGGACCTCAGTAAACTACAAACCTCAGAATTCCACAGGATGTTGAAAGTGGAATATTAGCACTATAACAGTGTAAGGTAGAAAGGCCCAGAGACCCAGCATGCAGTAATTGTTACTGGGGGAACAGAACCAGAGAGACCAAGAGAGTACTTACCCAGCATGCTTATAGAAGTATGATACCACTTCAATTGACAAAATTCCATTCTATGGAATCCTGAGATTCATAGTTTTATGAGATGCTCAGAATTCTGTGTACTAGAAAACTGCGGTACAAAGGTTCAGGGGAAGCATTAGAACTTTCTAGTGGTGAATTCTAAGCAGCCATTAAACTACCCATCTGAGAATACCACTGGCCATGAAGCCATAGCAGTTAATGTGGTATATATACCAACTGTTGTTGATACACTCATTTTAAATGTCTAGTCAGCCATAAAGTTCACTGGCGACCTTTTCCTATCTGTCAGGCTAGCTCACCTTGCAGAGTTTCAGGAGGATACAATATGATGGAGGAGCTCTTTGGAATAAAAGTGAAATATAATCAATCAATCAATCAATAAAAAACAAGTAGATAAAA
This sequence comes from Iguana delicatissima, assembly GCA_948472985.1. Classification (NCBI taxonomy): domain Eukaryota; kingdom Metazoa; phylum Chordata; class Lepidosauria; order Squamata; family Iguanidae; genus Iguana; species Iguana delicatissima. The sequence continues at coordinate 236,965 of CAOKZL010002279.1, read as the reverse complement.
GATAGATGAGTAATCTATACATACCCATCCTCAAGCCACTCAAACAATCATTCAATACAATGGAACTAAGCACTAAGTATTCCAGGAGACCAAGGTAGCCACAAATCCAGATAAATCTGTATTATATACTTGGGAGGAGAGTGGAAAACTAGGTGCTGATGACAAGAAGGAAAACTAAAAACTCTACCCATTAGCATAACTTAATGTTATTTTCATTGTTCCTTCAAAGAAAAGGCGAATAAGAGTGCCTTTCTAATCTCTACTAGCCCACTTGAATTGTTGCACATCTTTTGATGAAAAAATGCTGTTCTTCCATGATGTTTATAAGCTTGGTATTTTTGTAATCACTGTTTTCCCTTATTTACAAATAGACTATACCTGGAGTCATCAAGAGCACGCATACTGTAACAGCAAAAACAGAGTAAAAGATCTTCATGACTGAAACCTGATGAAGAAGTTGAATATCGCTGCACAAATGGATTCCCGAACTAGACTGTTATTGGAAGGCTTGGCCTGTTTCTTTGAACTTGTGATAACAGATTCAATTTTATATTCCAGGTGAAATATGGGGGTGGATGTTCTTGATATGAACTGATTAGCTAGGAAGAGTTTGTGCCTGAAATGGAAGAGCAAGCAAGTTTTTCAACTCAGTACATTGTGTCCCCCTGAAGTACGTGGTGGTGGTTACTGTTATACTTCTGAAAAATTATCTGGGTGACTTGAGACACCTACTCAAGGACCTGTCCATAATGACCATACAAAGGGTGCCGTATGTCTTAACAAAACTAACTTCACACAAACAAGTAAACTGTGTGACCATCCTATGCAGAAAAGCTTTATTTATCAAGAAAATGCAGACTAATAATGGAATCATAGAATCATAGAATTGTAGAGCTAGAATCTCGATATGGCCCACAAGAGCCATTGAGTCCGCCACCCTTCCATATAGGAATACACCATCAAAGCATTCCCAACAGATGACTACGTAGCTTCTGTTTAAAAACTTCCAAAGAAGAAGACTCCACCACACTCTGAGGCAGTGTATTCCACCATTGAACTGCTTTTACCCTCAGGAAGTTCTTCCTAATGTTTAGATAGATTCTCTTTTCTTAAACTTTGAAGTAATTGCTCCATGTCCTACTCTCTGAAACAGCAGAAAACAGACTTGCTCCATCCTCCATATGACACCCCTTCAAATATGTAAACATAGCTATCACATCATCTCTTAACTTTCTTTTCTCTGGGCTAAAAATACCCAGCTCCTTAAGCCACTTCTCATAAGGCAGGGTTTCCAGGCCTTTTATCATTTTGGTCATCCCCCCTCTGGACACATTCCAGCTTGTTAATATCATTCCTGAACTGTGGTGCCCAGAACTGGACACAATATTCCAGGTGGGGTCTGACCAAAGCAGAATAGATTGGTAATAATGGTATAATGGGTTGCCTTGTTAGTATGCTTTATTCTAGTTTTGCTACTCATAGGAAGCGAGAAAGATGAAGCCCAAACCCTGTCACTTAAAATCATAGTACCCCAGAGGACAGGATCAAATTTCAAAATGACCTTGACAGATTGGAGGGCTGGGCCAAAGCTAACAAAATGAATTTCAAGAGAGAGAAATGTAAGGTCCTACACTTAGGCAGAAAAAATTGAATCCACAAACATAGAATGGGGGACACGTAGCTGGGTGGCAGTACATGTGAAAGGAATCTAGGAGATTTGGTTGATCACAAGTTGAACATGAGTCAGCACTGTGATGCGGCAGCCAAGCAAGCTAACATGATTCTTGGATGCATCAATAGGAGTATGGTGTCTAGATTGAGGGAGGTAATGGTACCACTCTATTCTGCAGTGGTTAGGCCTCATTTGGAATGCTGTGTCCAGTTCTGGTCACTTCAATTCAAGAAGGGTATTGACAAGCTGGAACGTGTCCAGAGCACGGTGACCAAAATGGTGAAGGGTCCGGAAGCCATGCTGTATGAAGAACACCTTAGGGAGCTGAGTATGTTTAGTCTGCAGAAGAGAAGATTTAGAAGGGATATATGTTTAAATATTTGTTTAAATGTTTAAATATTTGAAGGGATGTCATGTAGAGGAGGGAGCAGGCTTGTTTTCCGCTGCTCCAGAGATTTGGACAAGGAGGAATGGATTCAAGCTGCAGGAAAGGAGATTCCACTTGAACCTCAGGAAGAACTTCCTGATGGTCAGAGCTGTGTGGCAGTGGAATCTGCTGCCTCAATGGAGTGTGGTGGAGTCTCCTTCTTTGGAGGTTTTTAAGCAGAGGCTGGATGGCCATCTGTTGGGAATGCTTTGATGGGTGTTCCTGCATAGCAGGGGGTTGGACGTGATGGCCCTTGTCGTCTCTTCCAACTCTTTGATTCTATGATATCCATGCTGCAACCCTACATGTACTTACCTGGAAATGATTCCCATTGAACTCAGTGGAACTTAATCTTTGTAGATACACATACAATTGCACTGTTGTGACACAACCCTATTGTTAGGCCAGTTCCACACTACAGTGTTGTAGTGTTATTATTCCACTTTCAGCATCCTTTGGAATCCTGGGGTTTGTTGTTACGATGGGGCATTTAGAATTCTCAGCCAGATAGCTCTTTGGCCTCAGGAAACTACAAACCTCAAAATTCCATTGGATACTGGAAGTGGAATAATAGCACTATAACAGTGTAGGGCAGAAGTGGTTTTAGTCACAACCAGAATAGGCCCATTGAATCAGAGAACTTATGTGTGTGTTGACTCACCTTTCAGCAGTTGATGCAATGCGTCTAGTCTACTTGAGACTAACTTTGGGATTTAAGCCTTAATCTTCTTTCTGGTTATATCAGCACACAAGGCTGACATATTTTCATTAAAAAAACAACAGTTCTTTGAGTTACAACAACCAAATTAGCCCAACACATTTTTGTCTCTATTGTTTTCCGTGACAGTCAATGATACATCTCAACCTGTATGACGTTAAAGATCAATATTTCTTATTCCACCACAGAAAAGTTGCCTGGGATTCAACTAAGCTGAAGGATATGTTTCGAAAAGACTGAATCTCTGGTGGACCTTGACCTTGACAGCCAGAGGTAATTTGCTTTAAACTAGTACTAGAATTAAATGGTGTTTGAAACCTGAATTTGGGACTCAATATGAAATGTCACACTTTATATTGCTTCTGCAGAACTGTAATATAGAAATTTAACTTCAGTATAACCTCTGGCTATATGAGTCACATTAGTCATGAATAAAGTTGGTTCACATCAAAAGGATAACAGTGTCCTTACTTCGGTACATTTTTTTTTTTTTTTTTAAAAAAAGGCAGATCACACCACAAAGTTCAGGAAAGCACACATTTCAGTTTCTAATTGTATTCAAGCTCATGCTCAGGTTTGGCAGGTGTGGATTTGATAAGTTATTAGCACATGAAATCTAAACCAGTTTCTCACCCACCCTTAGAACAGAGCCAAAGATGATGAATACTCATATAACACATGTTTTTCATGATTGCAGCTAACTTGCAACTCCTAACATTTACCATTACAATGTATGATATGGAAATTAAAGTATATACAATAACAATATGCCCAGAATCCTGCTGGTTTCTTGCTTACATATAATTTTTCCTACAAAAATGCATGCATGTATTTTTCCCCCAATGGAGAATGTCTGCATTCAGTTCAAGGTTGCAGATGTAGAATTATGCATACTGTACTACTGTACAAGCAGCTGTACATGCAGGTTCAGTTGTGCATTCAGTTGCACAACATTGCTATTCAACACAAATGTTGCACAGGGCAATCAGTACACCCCACATTTTGATATGGTTTAATTGGTCAAATATGATTGGCAAAACATATTAATTGGTGTTGATATAAAATGTACCCTGATGTGACTGTAACTAAGCTGGACAAGAGGAAAACACTGGCTGAACATGTGCACTGCAGAGTAGCTCAGAAACTCCCTCTGGGAGCAGCCAGATCATAGTCAGGAAATCACCAGGTAACTCCAGAGAACGCTTATGCATGAAGTCGTCTGGGTCTCATCCTTCTTCTGTCCCAAGGGGGTGTGATCAGGTCACAAATAATTGATGGGTTTTCTCCATCAATGACTGGCGATTGCTCCACTCTCTTGTCATGCTCCTGCACTTACTTTTGCTTTGAGACACATTTTTCTTGTTGAAATGAGAAAATTTAATACTATTGTTCGTATCCATAGTGTGTGGTGGGCTCCCAGTTGCTCTTCCATCAGACGAAGGATAAGAATCATGTTGCCTTCCAGATGTTGTTGTACTGCAACTCCCAGCATGTCTCAACATTGCTATACTGGCTAGTGCTTCTGGGCATTGCAGTCCAACACAATCTGAAGCATCACATGTTTCCCATTCTCCTTGCAGTAGAGGTTGGACCTCATCTCTTGAGGATGCTCTGGCTCTGGATTTCAGCCATCAAACAGTGGTTTGGAGGCCTAGAACTTTCCTTCCAGTTCTGTGATTCTTGATGTTGATAGAAAATTTAGCTGCTCAAAGAGTGATTCCAATCTTAAGAGACTTAATTCACTGGGACTTATTCTCTGAGGTTTCCCCCTCCAACTTGACAGTACACCAGTTTCTTAGGAGATCTACTGGATTCAGCCTACAAGGAGGCTTTTTGCTTCAATGACAGAGATAAACGTTGAACACAAAGGAAGTTACTTTTGTGCTGCTGTCAGAGGGTACCACTATCTCAGCCATGCTCACATTGTAATCATCTCTGTTTCATTCCCTTTGAGGTCCTTTTGAGGTTTGATCCCTTTGAGGTTTGGGTGATGGGAAGGGGAGGTCAGGCTGGATCAAGAGATCATTTAAACAAACTGGTACAGGCAAGTGCATGAGAATGGAATGTGAGCAGGAAATAGCTGGGAGGAGGGGCAAGAGGTGTCTAAAAAGTGAAACTGTCTGTGCCTTGTCAGTTCTGGCAAGAATATTATCTGTGTGCTGGACTGATCTTTGATAAAAGCTTTCTGGTCTATCCATGGATGCGGCTTATTGAGTTTGGATCAGACCAGACATTACACTAACAGATAAATAAATTATGTTACATTCATTATTAGACTTCCCCTTATGTGCACAAAAGGGTTTTGCTTCTACTTGCATTGAGCTTCCCTCAGACCATTTAAAGCAACATCTGACACAAACATCTCAAGGAAGATGCAGACCTATGACCATCACTTCTCTTCTCTAGCATGATTTTTGCCATCTTTGTTTGATGAAGAAGCCAGGAGGTGCTGAAAACTAGTATGATGTGCTTATTGTCTTTTAGTTGGCCTGACCATCATGATTTTTTTTTGGAGTGGGGGTGGATTTCAATGATACTATCATTTCAAGGACTATATCTTCCAGCTCAATAAAATTTTGCCTCTTCAATCTCCGTGTCATCAGTGTTCTTGCTCCACAGACTATTGTCTTCCAAGATTCCACGTCCCACTTTTTCAGTTATGGCACCTGGAAGTCCTTTCTTCAAATAATTTGATTGCTTTTTACTTGTTGAGCTCTAAATACCTCTTTATTCATTTTTTCCCATTTCATTTTATTTATAACCAGCATAGTTCTCAATACAAGACCCATAGCAGCTCAACATACCTCATCATTCATTTTGTCTCATCTGGCTTTTTTGTTACCATAAACGACTTCTCTAGTGTGATTGGTATGAATCTCACTGGTTAATCCAATCTAGAGTAGATCCATTGTTGAGTGGAAGTCAACCTATAGGCAAATCCCATTGATTCATTTAGCAGGTCTATTTTAGTTGGGACCAATCAGGTTCAAATCAGTGTGTTCCAGTCTGGTCTTGGGCTTTCCTTTTTTAATTTTAATTGTTCAGTTGTCATTGCTTTTACAAGTTATATAAGTTACAGGCCTAAAAGTAGAGCATTAATATTTTCATGAATAAATAAAAGCGTAGCTGAGAGCACTTGCACACTACACAATTATAGTGCTATGATTCTACTTTAACTGCCATGGGAACATCTTGAAGAATCCTATGATCTGGAGTGTAGGGAGTGGCATTTAGAATTTTTAGCCAGAGATGTCTGGTGCCTTACCAAAGTACAGACCCCAAGATTTGATAGGATGCAGCCATGGCAGTTAAAATGGAATCATAAATGCTGTTCTTGTGTAGCATGACTCAGCTGACTTTGTGTTTTAAAGTACTAATGTGTTTTTTTTTTTAGCATTTGTTCATACCTAGTGTAACTGGGCCACACCTTCCCTCCATCCTGGTTGCTTGATGTGATTTAATTAGCAAAATAAAATGTGCCCTGCTATGACTCATTCATTCATTTCATTTATTATGGCAAACAGCAAGCTGAAGTTACAAATTAAAACAACAATAAGGTACAGTTAAAACCGTAGTAGATTCCACTTAAAAAGTGGTTAAAAGCATTGACCATAAAATACAATCAACAACAAGTAAGTGGAGTTAGAATTGTAAAATTTAAGATTATAAGATTTAAAACTTAAAGATAAACCTATCTAGGAGTTGTGTTAAAATTTATTAAAATACTGATAAAAGCTTCAGTCATAAAATACAATTGACATTAGGAACAAATAGACAGAGCTAAAATTCAAATATTTAAAAAACAAACATACAACCACCATAGGAGAAGAACAGCCAACCCATCTGCGAAGAATATAAAAATATTAACCCATTAACTGTTTTCGATGGTTAATGGCTGCTGCGCATAAGCTTGCCACTGTAGTTGTGACCCTGGGATTCTAGTCTGACAGAAGATAGTCTAAATAAAATTCTCCAGTCCTACCTGGGATCTTTTGTATGATTGGGATTATATAAACAGATCTTAGATCTTGGTAAAAGCTGTATGGTTGTACGGCCAGGATGGCTAAGGAAGGCTGGCTGAACATGTGTGTCATGAAATTAGGCCAGAAAAATATTTCCTAGGGGTAGTGAAGTTATAGCCAGGAAATCACCAGGAAATTCTGGAGGTAATAGGCTGCTGATAGCCTTAACAACTCTGCTTTCTTGAACAATAGCAACTGGGAGATTCCCACCAGGCTGCTGATTGTCCCAAACCTTCTTCACTTAACCCTGCACTCTATCCCATTATCCTCAAAGCCATCCACAAACACTGAGCTATTGGACAACCATGAGCCCCTTTGTCACTTAATGCTAAAACCATCAGCTCATTTTAGACCTCACTGTCCACTCTGCTAACTCCATTGTTTACTCAGAGAGCCATTGGTACCCATGCCCTCCAGGTAGAAATTGTGTATAAAACTTCCAGTTTTGAGCAGCTAGCTTGAAGTACCCTGATTACTGGTTGCCACTCTGTCACTCTGGCTTCCTATTTGTGTACTGTCCTTAGATGGAAGTATAAGCCACATTGCTGCTCCTTCACTGCTTCACATTGCTGGTCCTTCACTGCTCTTCTGGATGGGTATATCACCTTCTCCCCGAAACCTCTGTATCAAACTTTCCCCCTTTTCCTTTAGTCATCCTTGTGTGATTTAATGAGTGCTTGGATCTTGTGTGTGAGTGCATGTCCCCCAAGAAACACATTTTAGCTTGCTTTAGAATCTCTGGCTGGTTCTTACCTGCTGAGAATCCTGTAAACATTGGTGTAAAAGATCTCATTATGTTACCTCCATCTCGCAGGACTCCTAATTGAGCTAATAATTCCCCACCTTTGAATGGAGGTACAGGCATCATGGATGAACTTTTCAGTCAGCCACATTTTGGGGTAAAAATAGAGAGACTTTATTAACGCCAACGTATTGCACATTCATGAATTTTTTGCTTTGAGCAATTTGGTTTCAAAATCGGCAACATTGTTTGAGAATACTACAATAGCCCAGTCTGGTATTAAAAGGCGAATAGCAGCGCAGTCCCAACATACACTGTCCACCAGTTGCTTTACAGTCTGACCTAAGTGTAACTCTTGCAGTGACTTCTGTAAAAAGGAAAAGAAAAAGAAATTGGTGGCATGGCGGTGGTGGAGAATGGAACCATGGATTTAAACAGGCATGTTTTACTCAATTGAAATTGAGCTAGATATGCAATATGGTCCAAGTTCTTCCTGAGACCATAATGGACAAATGCATGGACCAGGGAAAAGGATGCTATATTGTATCCCCTTAAAGTCAGGAAACTTCATTTGCATCTTATGCAAATTATTTAAACATTAAAGAAGTGGTTTACTGGACACTCACAACTGCTCTTTCAAAGCATTTTATAGGTAGGAAAGGAAAAGGGAGTATTTAGATTTTTTGCATGTTAGGTAGGGATAGACAACCTGTGGCCCATGGGGCTCTATGTGCCTTCCTCAACCTAGAAGTTTTCTGTTCCTCATCTGGAATGCTCTTTTAACCATCTTTTTAAAGACATCTTTTCTCATTACAGGGATCCAATGCCATTAATGTGTGCAAGAGATGCAGTTATCAGTATAACTTCCTACCAGCAATGAGGATTCTGCAACTTTGGGACATTCTTTGAGGGATAAGAATCAGTATTTATCAAGGTGGTTGCAAACATCAGTCAAAAAGACTTGTAAACACACACTCCAGGAGCACCAAATTAGGCATATGTAGATTATATTCAAAGAAATGAGCAAAAGCACTAGAATGTTTGCAAAGAATCAGCAAAAGAGTTCCAGACACAGCATGCACCAGGCACAACCTGTTCAATCAATAAAGAGTTGCAGAAACATTTTGAACTGAGGGCAGTAATGCACATTAAAATCATAGAATCATAGAGCTGGAAGAGACCCCAGGGGCCATAGAGTCCAACCCTTTGCCATGCAGGAACACACATCAAAGCATTCCCAACAGACGGCCATCCAGCCTCCACTTAAAAACCTCCAAAGAAGGAGACTCTACCACACTCTGAGGCAGCATATTCCACTGTCAAGCAGCTCTGATCATCAGGAAGTTCTTCCTGAGGTTCAAGTGGAATCTCCTTTCCTGCAGCTTGAATCCATTCCTCCTTGTCCTAGTCTCAGAAGCGGCAGAGAACAAGCCCACTCCCTCCTCAACATGACATTCCTTCAAATATTTAAGCATGACTATCATGTCCCCTCTTAACCTTCTCTTCTGTAGACTAAACATACCCAGCTCCCTAAGCTGTTTTTCCTAGGGCATGGCTTCCAGACCCTTCACCATTTTGGTCACCATGCTCTGGACACGTTCCAGCTTTGTCAACATCCTTCTTGAATTGAAGTGCCCAGAACTGGACACAGTATTCCAAATAACCAATGCAGAATAGAGTGGTACCATTACCTCCCTTAATCTAGACACCATACTCCTATTAGTGCAACCAAGAATTAAGTTGGCTTTCTTGGCTCCTGCATCACACTGCTGACTCATGTTCAGCTTGTGATCTAACAAGGCTCCTAGATCTCTTTCACACATACTGCTATCCAGCCATGCGTCCCCCCTCCTATATTTGTGGATTCCATTTTTTCTGCCTAAGTGTAGGACCTTACATTTCTCTCTGTTGAAATTCATTTTGTTAGCTTTGGCTCAGCTCTCCAATCTGTCAAGGTCATTTTAAATTTTGATCCTGTCCTCTGGTGTATTAGCAACCCCTCCCAATTTGGTACCATCTGCAAATTTGATCAGCATGCCCTTCATTCCTTCATCCAAATCGTTGATGAAGATGTTGAATAGCATTAAAAAACTATACAGCCCATGGGCTTATCCAGCCATTAAGTAGTGAGCCAAAGTTGCTGACTGCACTTATCCCCCTCCTTATATCCATATTTGCATTTCCTTATGCCAGCAGCTGCGTTTCCTTGCCTCATCTCACATTACTACACCTCTCTCCCTTGCACTCCATGTACTGACATCATATCTTCTACCTTTTCTCAATTGTCCTTGTATTATGGCCCCTCCTTTGCACTTTATGTTCTGCCATAGCACCTCCCATCTATTTTTCCCCTTGACCCACCTTGCATTACTGTACCTTTCTCTGTTGAATTATCTCCTGTCACCATGCCTCCCATCCTCTCTTTACCCTTTACCTCCATGCCTCACCTTGAATCAAGGCAGTTTTCTCCATTGCATCTTATAACTGGCCGTTATACCTCTCACCTTATCTTGTCCCTGGTCTCACCTGTGACTCTTTCCCATGTACATCATGCCATCACCCTTCTAATTCTATTCTCCCCTTGCCCCATTTTTTGATACCACTCCACCTTTGCATCTCATACTTCTCATACACCACTGGTTCTCAACCTGTGGGTCCCCAGATGTTTGTGGACTTCAGCTCCCAGAAGCCTCAGCCACTATGGTCAATGCTCAAGGCTTCTGGGAGCTGAAGTCCATGAACATCTGGGGACCCACAGGTTGAGAACCACTGTCATACACCCTCCACTTCTCCTTTCCTCCTCATCTCCTCATGTAACAGTGGTGTTCTCCCTTGCAGTTTATGTGCTGCTGTGCCATCTGAAACTCTCTCTTACCCTTTTCCTTGAATCTTGCACCATGCTTTTCCTCTCTCCTTGCCTCACCTCATATCAACACACTTTCCCCCCTGCATCTCCTACTCTGCCACAACCTCTGGTAGTGCTACCACAACTGGACAAAGAATGACATAGAAATGGGGTAGGAGAGGATGGTGGTGGTGGTAGCAGCAAGAAAGACAGGCAAAGTCTTGGGGATGCTATTACCTCCTAACTCAGGTAGTAATGAAATCCCAACCATATTTGGTTATCACATCTGATAATTAATCATCTGAGAAAGGAACTGACTTCTGTTTTCAAAAATGGACCTGAAGACCAATGTCTTCTAAACAGCTTCAGAAGGCTTGCAACTTTTGATGTAAAGTGGCTTTATTTTTTCTTAAGTCACTTAAAATTGCAATCCTGTACATTGTTAGCAAAACTTCCATTAAAAAAAAAAAGAATAATGTGAAGGAGTCCCATGTGCATGTAGGAGACAGGCATGTGCATATTTACATGGCAAAGACCAGTGGATCCCTTTGGAACCAGAAATCTATAAGGTCCTAAAAATAATCAGTGCCTGCTAAGGGGATAAATGGGCAGTGAGTGGTAAGCATAGAATCCAGGTATGACCAGTTGGGCAGTAAAACAACCCTAAGCAGGAATGCAACTCTTTATTCTTCTTATTATCCTTGTTCATTTTGTGTTTGTTCAAAATTTCTCCCAGAGGATGCATACTGGCCACAGTCCAGTTGTTAGTCTCAAAGAGAGTAAACCAACACAATCACTGAAAACATGCATAAAGTTTCCAATAATTCAGTTGGCACTGGATTTTATCCACTGTGCAACAGAAGGCAACTTTATGTAAGATCTTTGTTTTTGGACCAATACAACAAGCATATTCTTATTGATGACATGTTGACACCAGATTTAGAAGATTTTTAAAGTGAAGCAGACTGGGGATTTATCTTTGCACGTTAGGCATATCAATCTGCTCCATATTCTTTTTATAGTATTTTGGTTGTTTCATATCTATAACCAGGTTTAGAAGTATATTTAATAATGTTGGAAACATAGCTATGTAAATCTTCACTAAGTTTCTTCTCAAATGGAGCAATAAGTAATTTTGGCAGTTTTCTTCCCTCTGCAAGAAAGTCTTTAAAAACAATTCAGTTTTCAAAGACTATTTGAAATTCTGTGCAAAAATTACACATGGTTGTCTTGTGTAAAAAGCAACATTTTCTGCATGGGAAAATCATTTTCTGATTGGAAAATAATGTTTCAAAGCAGAATTATTAATTCATCTACAGAAAATGTTGTTTACTGCATGGAAAAAGGTTGTAATTTGGGATTTATTCTGTGTAAAATTTCCACGTGTTTGGTTTGCATAGAAAACAGCATTTTCTGCAATGGAGACAACATGTGGAAAATAACATTACAATGGAAAAAGATTTATTACTATGCAGAAAATGCTCTTTGCTTTCCGAATATGCTGTATTCTCTGAAAGTCAACCTTGTGAGAACTTTACCCGAAAGAAATCCCCAATTACAGCTTTTTTTTTTTTGTGTACAAAGCAACTTTTTCCATGCAGGAATTAATAGTTATGTTTGGAAATATTATTTTCCAGGCAGAAAAGATTATTCCATGCTTGGAAAATGTTCTTTCCTGAGCAAAACAATCATGTGCACATTTTGTACAGAATAAGGCCTGAACTGCAAATATTCTCATTAGTCCAGGATTCTTCTAATCAGGGTTTCTTGGCACTCAAAAAAAAAAAAAAAAAAAACTACCATTTTTTCCCAGATATTTCTGATTATTCTTTCTATCTCTAGATAGGTATAGCCAGTACAGTCAATGCTCAGGAATTCTGGGATGTGCTGACCAAAACATCAACAGGTGCAAGGTTGGGAATCCCTGATGTAACATACACGTGGTTGGCACATTCTCTTTGGAAGTCCAAACAAGGATCCAAGACTTTTTCTTTTTTTACTATCATGAGGATTAAAAGCTTAATCTCCCAATCTTTTTCTCCTGTTAGTTTCACTGTTTTTTCTTTTTTTGCTTCTTCTTTTTTTAATCAACTTATAAATGACTTGGAGTAAATTTTGCAAAGACCACATTTGTAACTTACCTGGACAATTCAGCAACAGAATGAAGAAAATAGGTAAAAGAAAACACATCTTCATGTTTCAAAACTGCCAACTCTCAGCATTTACTGAATCCAAAAAAGGCTCCTGGAATAACAAGTAAATTGGAAATTTTCTCATTGATAAAAGACTAATAGTGAAAGGAACTCAAACAACCAAATTATTTATTTCTTCTCTTTCTCCATGCTATATAAAATATTTTAGTCAGTGATATGACAAAGCAACACTTCATCATTCATGGTTTGTGAAGCTTGAATAAAATTATTTTGATAATTGGTTCAGCAATTTTTCCTAAATATTTCTAATTTGGAAATCCCAAGAATTGTGAAGAATCGTATTTGCTTCTCCCTTTTTTTAAAAAAAATGAGCTGTGTGAGACAAAATATAAGGAGAGGAATCATTTGCCATAATGCAGCCATGGCTAAGCAATTCCACAATCCACAAGCTCAGTCCAAAGAACAGAAGTGCTCCGTCAGAGCTGATTCATGCCCATAAGTAAGACTCTTTGAAATTAATCAAAGACATTAATTGTAATGTAAACAACATTTGGTTTCCATGCAACCTGAACACACCAGTTTCTGCATTTCGTCATGTTTTCAAAGTCAAGTTCCACAGTAAAACCCAACAGTTTTCATACATGGGAAAATAAACAATTCACAGAAGCTATATATAACGGTGAAGGCTTTTGAGAGAACCTGTGTAACAGAAAAGAGTCTAAGTCCTTTTGTGAAATAAATTTCACTTCCAAAGTACATACTTTCGGCTTAGAGCAGTGGTTCTCAACCTGTGGGTCCCCAGATGTTCGTGGACTGTAGTTCCCAGAAGCCCCAGCCACTATGGTCAATGCTCAGGGCTTCTGGGAGCTGAAGTCCACGAACATCTGGGGACCCACAGGTTGAGAACTACTGGCTTAGAGGAAGTGAAAAGAGAAATACTCTGGGTTCAAGTTGTGAAAGTAATGATCTGAAGACATATTGTTAAAAAGGGCAGGAGATCTCTCCACATCTGGCCTAACCTGGCATGGGGGGGCAAAATTCCTCCCCTTGGTCTCTAGGGGTATATTTGAGTCCATAAAACAGCTTTGCTGCTGAATATGTCATATAGACCACATTTCCCATTCCTTTAAAATTATAGAAAATTCCTCACTGTTTTTCCGGTGGAGAGAAGAGAAAATGTAATTCCTTGTTCTCTCACACAACTGTGAAACAAGTGACTATTTGCATCCCCATTAAAAAAGAGAGAGAGAGAGAAAGAGAGATGTTTCATATGAAAGCAGGTGTTCTCTGTGGATTTACTTGCCCAAAGAAATGGAAAGGTTCCCCTTGCTTCAGATTAGATTTTTTTTCCCCAATACTTTTCTTCGGTCTTCAAATTACATTATGGTTAAGCATCTCTCTTTGAACTATTTAAAATGATGTGAAGAACCTCCTCCACTCACAGTATTTTTTTTTCTTGTGCCAGCAGTGAGGGAACAAAGAGCATCACTATGATCTCTTGTGTTCCTTAAAATCATACTCTTTGTTGTTTCAGTTTAGCAGATCAAAGTTAAACTTCCTATTAGCATAACACTGGTTTAATTATTTTCACATTTATAGCCCTGAAAGATCTCTCTCCAAAATAATTGTGTTCCTTCCACTATCACCTTCCTCTGCCAACATCACCTGAAGCCTGTTCTGGGGGGAGGATGAGTCTGTTTTCCCTCAGAGTGATTAGTAGGTTGTGTTTTGACCCCACAACATAATTCACATTAGATTTTCTTTTGGCATAGAAGCAGGGTTTTCCACATTTAAAATTAGATTTCTGCACAGAAAATGCTGTTTCCTGAACCAAGATACAGCAAAATTAGTCCCAAACTGTGAAAATTCTCATCATTCCAGGATTGTCCTGATCAGTTTTCCTGACACCTGAGAAACACCTTCTTTGATCATTTTTGGGAAAATGTTCAAATGTTGCGTCCATTTTTACTATCAAGTTAAGCGTCTCATATCTGGGGGTGTATGCTATGGCATTCAGTGTAATTTTTCCTTCCTCCCCCTGATCTTGCTTTGGCTGCCTGGCTGCTAAGCTTTTTCTTGTTCTGACCTGAGCAACAGTCAGTCAGTCAGTCAGTCAGTCAGTCAGTCAGTCAGTCAATCAATCACTTTATTTATATCTAGCCTTTTCCCCAAAAGTGGGATTCAAGGTGGCTTCCTGGTACCTCTTGAGGTGTTTCAGCAGGCTTTTCTTATTGTGATGCCCAGTACACTCCTGTATATGTCTGTTTCATTATAGCAGAGGTTGGTGTTCCCTTCCTCCCTCTGAAATGACCAAAAAAATGCACTGTTTTTCTAAGACTCCTTAGAATTTGGGGAAATTATAGCTCAAAGAGGATTGTAAGAGAAGGGCAATGGCAGGATCTTTTCACCTCTGTGTATCAGTATTAACTGTAGATAGGACCCCAGTTAAAATTAACAAAGTATTTTATCTGAATGGACAAACACATGAGAGATCAGACACTCTTAAGAACCATACAAGGTTATTAGAAAGTGAGGCAAGAAAGATTGCATAGGTAGAGATTGGGTAGAAAAGGTAATAGTTACCAGTCTTGAAGAAGAAGGTCACAGTAGAGTGGCTCAGACAGCATCCAAGGACAGCACGGAGGAACGGCAGTGGGGGTCACCATGTACAATCTACTACAATTGGCTAGGGTCAAAGCTAGGGTTTTTGTACCCTATTTCTATCCTGCAGGGGTGCGTTGACAAAGCAATAATGACTTTCCCTTAGGATTGACAGAGGGGTCCTGAAAGGGCTGATTGCTTAACTCTGGAGTGACAAAACATTAATGGGACTCATTAAAACATTAATGGGACAATCTCTTAATGTTCAGTTAGGTAGAGTTTGTAGGGAAGATCTTCCTAGGGTAAGATTGGGGGATGCTATTTGGTTGAACACCAATATTGGGAGTTCATCTTTCATTGTATTTAAAAGGCCAAGAACCTAAAGCGGTAAAGGGATTAGCACAAATCTGTCAGTGTTGGATTTTCTGCATAATCCTATGTGAACTTTTCTGACCTCAAACACATCTCCAACCAGTGTGACACTGATCATGTTCTTCAGTCATTAATGTCCAGTTTATGAAAATTACACAACTTGCAGGAGGGGTGGCAGAGTATGGTAACACCACTCCTGGATTCAGTTTCACTATGATAGTCTTCCATCCACAATCATTTGGTGGCTGGTGAGGAAGAGGGGAGGAATCAAAGAAGCATCTGGAGATGTCCCTATAGTCAGATGCAGAATGATTACATCATCCACTGTTACTCCGCTGGAAAAACCCTATCCCGGGGTCTACAGTTTTGATATTAGACATGATTCTGTGTGCCTGAGAGGTAGACTATATGAGCTCATAGGCAGTCACAGTTGAAAGACCAAAAACCAGATCAGGCCAGTAAAATCCCCAGTCACGTAGCCCCAGGAGACCTCAAGGTGGGTAAGTCCACAATAAACAAAGGGTCCTCAGCCCTGAGACACTGACTTGAGGAGATTAGCGTGTTTGCCCCAATTTGAGCAAATATCAAGCGAGGACCATTTACATGAAGTCACACCACAAAACGCAGCTGAAGACCCTGAAACACCTTGTAATCCCATCACGCAAAGGGAGTTACCATTGTGAAGCTTCGTTTTTGCTGCAATACCCATTCTTCTCCCCGGGAAAGGATTAGTCCTCCAGGTCCTTTTTCCCCTACAAATAGCCCCAGTTTCTGAGCATTTCTTCAGATTGCTCCAGGTCATCCCAGCAGGCCATTGCTCAGTCCATTGAGTAATCCCCTCATCCCTCTCCGTGCTGAGCTCCACTTCTGCACTGCCTTTCTGGACCAAGGACTTCAGGAAAAGGTGCAGTATTACCCCAGCTGCAACCCCTTCAATACTCCCCTATCCAATTTCCTCTCTTTTGCTTCTTAATAGGTCTTGAGTGAGTGTGTGAGTGATTGCATTGGTGCGTGAGATTTTCATTCAATAAAATCATGTATTGGACATTTTTGTTTGGTTTTTGGCTTAGCCTGACCCCAAAAAAACTGGGTAAAAAGACCCTCCCCAGGTTATCCTGCCTCTCGCATTGATATTGCTGGTGTTCTGGCTAGTTTCCATTCCCCATCACATGAAGCACATTGAGGCATCCCCAAGGGACCCCAGAAATCAGGGTAACACCAAGGAGGCCTCCAGAGAACCCCAGTGAACTTTATTGAATGATCTCATCAGTCTGTATCTGTGTATAGGAATGCAACCAGATGATTCTCCACTCCCATAGTCTTTTCACTGGTCAGTGAATGACCATTGGGATGTGAGTCCAGAAATGGTTAAGAAAACAGATGTAGTATACTTCCATCTGCAGATCTCCTATGCTACATCACGTAATACTGGATCTTGGCCTAGGTCCCTCAACATGACAAAATAAGAATGTCAAGCTGTTGCAATATGGAAGGGGACATGGGGTGGTGAGGTTTGCTTATTAATAACTCTAAACTGAGATCTAGACCATTTTTGCACTGGATTGTTATAGTGCTATTATTCCACTTTTCAATATTCTGTGGAATCCTGGGGTTCACAGTTTAGGGAAGGGCCTCAAGGTTTGGGTCCAAGTTACCTGCAGGATCAACTCCTCCTGTAAATCTGCCCCATACACTCAGGTCCTCTGGGGGCTATTTACTTAACCAACCAGACTAGAATGGCAACGGTCATCCCTCGAATTTGGAATGATCTGCAAGTATAGATTTGATGGCTAAACGTATTGTCTGAATTTTTAAAAAGTAGTAAAGACCTATTTCTTCTGGCAGACCTACACAGTGAGCATTATTTTTAAACTGATATATTTTAAATAGTTTTATATGCTTTTAGTTTCATTTTAATCTATGTTGTAACACACTTTCAGCCTTGAGGGGAGGTGGGTAAGAAAGAACAACAACAGTAACAACAATGAGAGATTATTAGTAATAAAGCAAGGTCATAAAACAGTCTAGGTTATAAACAAGAGTCAGATATTATGTGCAGAGCTACAAGTATACATCAGTTTATGAAGCAGATGTGTTTCTGGACATTATTTCTTTAATAGAAAATTTGGTAGAAGAAACAGGAATAACATGGTGGTTTTATTTATTTATTTATTTATTTGCTCAGTTCAAAGACCATTGCAATCCAACAAATACAAAAAACAAAACAAAACATCCAAATCTCTTCAAAACAGATTGTCCTCATCACATAATTAAAACAATACCATAAGACATCTTTGTAATAAAATTGAGACACAAGGTTAAAACGTAAATTACATATTCTCATATAAAATTACATAAATTACGTAATTACAGTTTACAAGTACCATCTCTTACTCTGCAAAACTCTGATACTTTTTATCTGGTATGAGCTCTAAAAAGTTTTCTCTTGCCCTAGCAGCCTTCACTGCAATGTACAACCTTTCTAATCACATGTTGATTTGTTGATTGTACTAAAGTAAGTTTCTCCTTTGCTGTCCAGTATTTCATTTTTCTTAGGAAAGGCGCCAAATAACTTTCCCTTGTCTCTGAATATATCTGACATTCAAGTAATGAGCTAATCTTCTAAGCACCAGCTCACCACATATGCACAGCCTTTCTTGGACTGGGATGTTACGAAGTTATCCATTTCATTATTGTTTATTTGTTGAAACGAAACCTAGAAAAAGGTCTGCGACTTTCGATGGACAGTGGGAATGCCAGATATTTTTCAAATTTGTGTTCTAATTTCAGTTCAGCTAGCCATTTAGTTGATCTACAAGATGTTAGGGCAGCAATGTCTAGCTGAACATTCACATCGGACACTCTTTGTTTAACCATCTTTTTGGTATCAGGCAACCTTGGGTTTAGTTGGTATGAAAAACCAAAGGTTAGCAACATATTTGAAAAATTCTGTAGCCAAAATGTTCCTTGCTGACAAGTCCTTTGTTCTTCTAAGCAAACCTTGAGGAGCCTATCTTCTGTTAAATTAGTTTAGTTTTGGATGTAAATTTACTATCTGGAAGAGATTATACTTTAATTCATAGTTGCTATCCCAAGTTCAGATCTAACTAAATAAGACGGAGTAGATTTAGAAACACCTAAGATCATGCAGGAACTGGGATTGGATATTTTCAATTTTTGCAAATATTTGCAAAGCCCCAAATTTCTGCCCCAAAAATAAGTGATGGAATTACTTTTGCTTTAAAAATATTTATAGAGGGCGTAGTTGGGTCCTGGGGGTTTCAGAAAATTTTATTTTAGGTATTGTGAAATGGTCATAGGCTTCATTCAACTTTCCTTATCTGTTGCACCCAGGAGCCTGATGGTGAGAAATGGATACCAAGATAGCAATAGGATTTTACTTGCTCTAATTCTTTTGCAGTTGATAAGCCATCTGTGTTGTTTCCTTTTCCTGCCAAAAACTACCACCTTTGACTTATCATTATTAATGACCAAGTCATTTTCTATGCAGTATAAGTTAAGATGTCTAAGTAATCTTCTCAGACCAACTTGTGATGTTGAAAGGAGAATCATATCATCTGCATACAATAAGATATTAATTGCTTTGTTTAAAGATTTTTGGCATATGAAACTCATATTTATGAAAGAGAGGTAGCAATGTCATTAATATAAAAGTTAAAAAGAAATGGAGCTAAAATACAGCCTTGTCGTACTCCTTTATATGTGGGGATAATATCTGTTAAAGCCAGACTGGCTCCTGTTCTAACCTTCAAAGAGGTTTCAGTATAAAGTGATTTCAAAAGTGCTAAAGTCTCTGATTATATTTGTCTTTGAGCTTATCCCATAAGCGATACCTATTTATGGTATCAAAAGCTGCACTTAAATCAATAAAAGCTGCAAAAAGTTGGCTGCCTTGTTTTAAATACTTTGTTATCAGATGGTGTAATATAAAACAATTGTCCAATACAATTTCCCTTTTGAAGTGGTGGTTTTTGGTGAAGATGTTTGCCTTTGCCCAATCCTCTAGTTTATGGAGAAGTTGTTTTGCATACATTTTAGCAGGAATGCTAATCAGGCTAATTGGTTGATAGTTCTTAGGATCATAACGATTTCCTTTTTTAAATATTGGCACTACTACACTAGCTTTCCAGTCTTTTGGGATACAACCAGTGTTGTTTATGTGGGTGAATAGCCCTGCCAAAACTGGTGCCCACCAGTCTACATTGCATTTAAATAATTCTGCAGGCAAAAGATCAATACCAGTGCCCTTATTGTTTTTTTGTTTTTTACTTTATAGTTTACATTTTAATTTTTGATATCGTTATGGGAACCACCCTGGAAGTATAGTAAAATCTTGTATCTCGTCAAATTCAAATCAGAAGATTTTTTTCTCATCTTCTTTAAAAAAGCTCTAACAGCTGGCTCTCCGGTTTCTTGAAGCAGAAATAGGGATGTCAAACATAACTTTTGACCCTTTGAGTCTATTTATGACCAAATGCCAAAAATAAGCTGAATTTGACTGTAATGCCGCTATTTCTAGATCAGCCCAGAATTGTTCCTGAAACTGGGCCTTCTTTACTGTGATTAGTTTTTTGTAATTACTTCTGAGTTTCAGCATCAGGTTCAAATCCATTTGGTCATTTGTGCCATGTGCTTTACGGATACATTTTCTCAATTCTTTCCTCAGTGCTCTACATTCTGTATCAAACCATGAGGGCTTCCTTTGCTGCTGTTCTTTTGAATTCTGATTAAATTTTAGAAAAGGTCTCAAATTCTTACATATATCCTGATATGCCTCCATACCTCGCTAATATTGGCTTCTGAGGATGACACTATATGACCAAATGATCTTCCCTGCGTAGAATTATAAAAATCTTTTAGGTTGCTCACATTAACTTTTTGCCATTTCAGTCTCTCTTCCTTTATTTTCAGTTTCCACAGGCCATGTTGCTTTGCCAGGAAGTTATACAATTTCTTGATGGAAATTTGGTGACTAATTTTACAGTAATGGGTTGATGATCACTTTCTTCTCTGTGGTTCACAGATAATGCCAGAAAACTGTTGGACTTCTGCTCTAGTAACACAAATATAATCCAAAGTACTAGCAGAGCTTTTTGAGAAGTAGGTGAAGGGATATGTATCATTAAAGTTATTACTACCTAGATTCTGCAGACCAAACATGTATGTTATTCTAAACAGGTTAATGCCAGCCTTATTTATTTTCTCATCCCTGGAACTCCATTGGGACAGATCCTCTAAACCAGCCAACTCATCTCCCTCCTAATCTCCACACTGTTCTGCCACCTTTGATAGAGATGTTCCTAGTCTGGCATTAAAATCTCACAATAGAATGAACAATGCTCTGGGAAACCTTGTAGCTAACTCCTCTAATAAATGTTCTAAGTGTATCCACACATTAGCAGAGAAATATTGTGAAGAAATTGGGGGTATGTAAAATAAACACAGTACTCCTTGCCTCAAGTTTTACCACCAAAAAATTGTTAGACGATACCTCGGTAGCCACCTAGTCTTGTGTCCAACCTAGATCTTCCTTAATCAGGAGAGCTAAACCTCCTATGGCTCTACCTCTGATGTTTGTTTTTTGTGCTGGTTTAACCCATGCTTTAAAACCTGGCATTATTAACTCCTCTTTGTCAGTAAGCCAAGTTTCCTGAAGAGCTATCACAGAGTGTCTAGACAAATACTCTATAATATCACCATCACATACCCTTCCCTTCCATCCAGCTATGTTCCAAGACATAATTTTAACACATTTATCAGTGAAGTCATCTATGTCAGTAATCATCTTTTTTGCAACCTCAAAGCGGGACCATTTTAGCTGGTATGAGGGAACAATGACTGTCGTTGATCCCAACTGGACTGAAAGACTCACTATACACTGGGTAGCAAGGGAGTGAGTACGAGTAGGAGCGGAGGTTGATGGTTATTGATAGTTATTCAGTCTGTTTTAACTGTCCTAACTGACTGGTTAACGGGCTGGACATCTTCGTCATCTAGGTAAACAAGCTCGTCTTTAAAGGGACTTAGTTTGCTAACATTAGAACTTATTGGGTGGATAACAACTAAATCAGGGGGTTTTACCCACAAGGACCTGGTACAATTTCTCAACTCCCCAGCATCCAGGAATCTCATTTTAACCCAATTATTGTTGTCCAGAAGGGTATTAGAATAAATCTTGGATAACACAGAGGCTTCTCCCTCTACTTGAGTAACAAGAAGTGGGGGTGCCCATGATTCATCTCTCTACCTAGACGACCTGAGTACTCCCATTTTTTCCTGTATTCATACACTCTACACCTCCTGGCTCAACTACCATTGGGCAGATCTCCTGGACTTCCGATCCAATATTAGCAGCTATCTGCTGCTTGAGAGTAACTTGGCTCTCTTTAGGGACCACTGAGCATTTTGGGGCAAAAGATGAGTTATGCTCTAAACAATTTCTCAACCAATCAGTCTGTCCAGTATCTCTTTTTGAACACAGGGAGGCCAAGACCAAAATGAACATATAAGAGCATTCTCCTCTAAGTTTATGCTTATCTTTTATAAAGGGTCTGACAAGTATCCAGGTTAGCCTGGCAAGTTGTATTAGCAAGGGAGTCCAGAAACTCCTAGAATTGGAATGGCTGCGATCATTTAAGTCAATCAGATTAGCAATGTTGTGACCAGATATGATATTCTTACTTGACCTCAAATTATAAGGATGATGGAACAGTGGTAATGGGGGAGCTTGATTTTCAAAAAATCTTGCAATCTCAATACGCAAGTTTAAAAAAGCATCCTTAGCCCTTACAGTTGCATTAGCAATAGCAGTATTTCTAAAAGTAATTGCAGCACGAGCTTTGATGCCATTGTAATAAAGATATTTCACTAAAACTACATCCTTAGGTTTCAATACACCTGGTATAACCTCATTATTAATAGCTAAAAAATGAGAAATACGTATTCTGTAGTGAGGAAACCAAATGGCTTAGGATAATTCAAGAAAAACAGCTTTTGAGGGATTAAAACCAGATTCCAATCAGTATGCATGTCTTTGTATCTTGTTGCTGCGTCCTTTTGTGGATCTTTTGAATAAGAATCTGATTTCATCACTCAGAAGTTGAGCATTATCTGTGGTAGACTTCTGCTCAGGCAAAGGACTTCATCCCATGGATCTAAACAGCTCCCTCCCATTAAGCCCTTATCAGCTAGTGGATTTTTAGGTGTCTCTAGACAACCAACTGCATCAACTGGCTGCAACAGATTATCAAGATTATTATGCCCACACTTCTTTGCCTTTTTGTTATCTTTTTTCTGATTTTCCAAACGATTTTTGTGATCTGATTTTTTAATAAGATTGTCTTTGTCCAACAATTTAAACAAATGCTCCCAATCTCTTTTCCTATGGTGTTGTGATTTAATAACCTTCTTACTTAGGTTTTTAACATTTTTGCTTTTCTTCTGTTTTTTACGAGCTCCGTTTGACTCTTCCTTACTCCTTTTTATGGAATGAGTCCTTGGAGGTTGTTTTCTTGATCCTGTCTCTGATAGAACTCCTCCTCTAAGGCCAGTTGGTGTTAATCTCCTCACAGTCATTGGATGGTCCTCAGCTAGAGCTGTCAGCAATCTATTGCTTTCTGCAAGGAAGTTTTTAATAAGTACGAGTTCCTCATACATCATGAGAAGTCCACCTTGTAAAAGAATAGAGTTATAGTCGAAATCCTCTGTCTGAGTGCATGTAGATTTCAGCTTAGAATTTGGACCCTCAGACACGTTACAACGTGCCAGATCAATCAGCTGTTTTTGAGTGAACTCTTCTATCCAGGCAACATCCTGAACAGTTTTAACACCGGTGGAGGAGGACAGAGCTTCGACAGGAAAACTGACCCTTGTATGCACCCCTCTTTGCTTTATAGGGAATAACATGGAAAGAGTAGTGATAGGTTCCTCAACCACAAAAAAAGTAGAGCTGTTCTATGTGTTTCAGCAGATCTTTTATTCAAAGCTAACAATGCACACATTTGAGATGAAACCCTTGCATAAGTAAACAAAAACATTTTGAACCTTCTAGAGACCACTAGAAAGTTTCTTTTGATGTTCATCCAGGGATAATTTTTTGTTTGCTTACTTGTTTGTTTGTTTGTTTCATCAGCTTCCAGTTTTCTTCTGATTTCTATATTGGTGATCAAACATATAAATACATGTTGTTGTTACAGTGGGGCCATTTCCACACTATACTGTTATAGTGCTATTATTCCACTTTCAACATCCTATGGAATCCTGGGGTTTGTAGTTTAGGGAGGGGCCTTTGAGGATGGCCTTTGAGGCCCCTCCATAAACTGCAAATCCCAGGATTCCATAAGGTGTTGAAAGTGGAATAATAGCGCTATAATAGTCTAGTGCAGAAATGGCCTGAGTGTAGCTGGTGAGGTAAATTTATTTGCTTTCTCTGAACAAATCTTGCCAAGGCATTGCATTGAATGGAATTGGCAAATTGGCAAATAATGGGTTGTTAAATAGGCTGTCATCTGGCAGGTAGGGGCAAAGGTATCAACTCCAGTTGACACCTTGGGCACCTACTTAGGGTGTAGGGTAGCACTCTGAATCTGCCTCTTTAATATCCTGTGATCCAAGTGACTCTGGGTCCTGTGATCCTGTGACCTCCACATTTTGATATGGTCTAATTGGCAAAATATTTTAATTGGCAGATATATTTAATTGGCATAAAATATAAGCTATACTTATGGCTGGCAAGGCCCTATGGAAGAAAGGGACACTGGCTGGGAATAGGTGAAAGATGACTCCAGCATGACCAGGTCAAAAGTTCTCTAAAATTAGCCAAGAAAGCCTGACTTAATGGCTCTGAGCTAATCCTATCATCTGCCAACATCAGAAAACAATAAGGTGCCCAGGACCCCTTACTGTGTGCATATACTACTGCAGATAGCCCATATACCCCCTCTCCACCAAGACAGCCCATTCCAAACCCCATTGTCTATGTTGCAACTCCCATTGTTCACTAGGCTGGGAGAGCAATCCACTCACACCCCTTCAGGGAGGAAAAGAAAGTATATAAACCCTTGGTTTTGAGAAGTCAGTTGCAGTCAGATGAAATGCAAGACTCCAATATGTCACTCTGAATCCTGATCTCTCTGCCCTTAGACAGAAGTCTAAGTCACATTTCAAGCTCTTCACTACTCTTCTGGAATGGTAACTATATAACTCCAAAAACTCTCAGCTTCTCTATCCATATTTTTTTCCTCCCTTTCTCCTTCAGTTAGCTTTTGTGTGAATGCTTGCCTGTATGTACCTTGTGTTCATGCAAGAATGAATTCCCCCAATAAAAACACATTTTTAGCTTACCTTTTACTTTGGCTGGTTTTTGTGTGGTCTGACCCATAAAAATTGGGTTAAAGACCTCTTTAGATTACCCTGCCCTTTATTCTGCCAAGGCCAGTGCTCCGCTAATTCCCCAGTCTTTGTATTTTTGGAGTGAATCAAGATGTCCCCCAGGGGACCCCACAGAAGTCAGGGTAACACAGGGGGTGGTGAAGGAGGCTGCCCTTGAAGTTGACCTGAGAATTGGACTCTTGCCTGTAAGGTCCTGGGATTTTGGCTCAACTGGGAGTTCCTCCTGGCTTTACCTTTGCTTCTGAAGCCACTGGGGAGCAACCCAACTAACTGGATTGCTCTAGGAGCTCAGGCTGTTTGCCCAAGGGTGGACAATGGTATGTCACCTGACCTTGGCTGGGCCTGTATCAAGTTGCTTCCCCCTTGCTGCTTTCTCCACACCCAAGCAAATTAAATAGTCATTAAGTTCAATAAAGGTGGCCCTTAGTTAAGCCAATATGATGTGTCTGGTCTCATTATTTTGAACTTGGGCATCAAATCCAGAAGGAGAAGTGGAAATAGTTTGGCCATTTCCACATGGAGTCACAGTCCCATGATGGGGATGTGATGGCAGCCATCTGTGAGTCATGCTTTAGCACGTCATTGTGTCCTGCAGCCATCAATTCCCCATGCATTGTGATTGCGGGATATTTGCTTAACAGAAAAAATCTGTTAAGTATCCATGATCGTGTGATGCTACCATCACCCCTTGCTATGCAGAAGGGGTAGAAGCATAATCACACACTTCCTTCCCCAGCACAGTACAGGAAAGAGGCTGGTTGCACTGAGGAAGGCAGGTGTGTGTTGCTTGCACTCCCTTCCACAGGGAGCTGGCCGGATGTGAAGGGGAACATTCCCTTCGTGGTCCCTTCCCAGCAAAGTTGCTGCAGTAATCATGATGGGATGTCAGCAGGACTTACTCAGGTGAGGAAACAGCCTTTGAAAATGTGCATAAAAACCGTTTCATCAGCAGATGATGCACAAAAAGGTGTGCATTAAGGATTTAGGAAGGAACACAAAATGCAAACAATTTAAAAGCATAATTACAAAGACACATTTCTTTACAGAGGAAAATATTGCTTGTAGAACTGTGATGGAACAAGCTTGGCTGTGGAGAAATAAGAACTTGTATGAAATTGAGCTTAATGGATTTGCTCAGTATTCCAATGGTGTTTGGTATACCAGTAGGAGCAAACTGGGAAGGTCAGGACTATGCAAGAGAATCACAGAGCATGTGTCTTTGGGGAGGGGTCTGCTAAGGAGGCTGGACCCTCCATGGTGGAGAAAGGGGAACCTCTGTGGGTAAAATAAAGTCCATGGGTCAGAGGCTTTAACCTCCAAATCTTGCACTTATTGCTTATGGGGAAGTCTCTGATTTGGGAGGCTGTCTGTGTTGAAAGTTTCCTGTGCTGTTTGGCAGTGTGTGTGTGTGTGTGTGTGTTTGGTTGTTGTTGTTTTTTGGCTTGGTTTTTTTTTTTTTCCTATAGACTCTCCCTGAACATATGGTCCAAAGGTGTAGTGTTTCTGCTGAATGACTGAATTGTTTGTAAGTGAGACTAGCAGCCACTAGGTCTATATAGATGTTGCCTTAGACTTTGATGCTCAGCAAACAAGAAGAGAGAAAAGGAATTGTTGTGGGTATTTTTTTGGACATGTTATCTAGTTTCTAGTCCAATCTTGTGGCATATCAGAAATCATTTGATATCAAGAATTTGACCTTCGCTACCCATTCCTCTTCACGTGCTTGTGAGGCCCCCGGACAAGCACGCACATGGGCACGGCTGAAAATAGCTGAACAATACATAATGAGATGCAGGCAGGCCAGTAATTGCTGGACTGCAGCTTCAGGAGACCTCCAGGCAAGTACACATTATGTAGGAATGTAGCACACAAAAGACTGCCTGCCCCGAGCATGCAGCTTGACAAGCCGAATAGCCAAATGTCAAGCACTTCTATTTTACATACTGTGTGCACTATTGGCAACTCTGTCATAACGCAATCATGCAAAGTTCTGACCTTTCGGGGGCTTTGTCTCCATTTCAAAATCCATTGTTTTACCCAAGAAATGGACTAGCCTGCAGGCACACTTCCCCTATAAGAACCCCTGATTTTGAGCACTTCCTCGGGTTGCTCTGACTTTCATCCCGCCTTGCTGTTGCTTCGCTTGATGAGCCTTCTCCTCAGCTTCCATGTGCTGAGAATCAATGCTACCACTGACCTTCTTTTGGTTACCCGGGCTACAGGATCAGGTGTAGTATTTCTCCTGCAAAATCCCTCTTAAAATCCTCTATCCAACTCTTACCTTTCTTTCACTAGGTCTGGGTGAGTGTTTGCATTTGTTTGTGTGATTGTATTTTAATAAAGAAAAACATTTATTAGTTACATCTGTTTGAACATTGACTCTGCCTGACCCCGTAGACATTGGGTCCAAGATCTTGCTGCATTGCCCTGCCTCTCGTATTGCTAGCTTGTGCTCTTGCTAATTCCCACTTAAAGATATTTGGAGCACATTTAGGTGTCCCTCACGGGACCCCCAAAAACAGGGTAACAGACAGCTTTAAGGTGGAAGCTTGGGTAGCTGTGCTTCTATATATATAGGATGAAGAACATGGATGTTCATGGAGTTATTGCAGTACCTGAAAGATCTGTTCCATGTTTGTTTTCTTGCCAGTGGTTTTTCCATGCTATACCTGAAGCAACCGCAAGCCAGTTGCCCTGTTGGAGGAGAAGGTACTGCAGCTTGAGGTCTATGTATCTATACTTCAGCATATCAGAGAGGATGAAGCTTGCTTTGAAAGAGCAGAGCAGACTCTTCTGTTCCAAGCACAGTTCCAAAGCACAGAAGATACTTGGAGGAATGTGACACACAGAAGCAGAACTATCAACAACTATGCCTCAGGCTTGGGGTTACACAATTGATTCCAAGCTCTCCCCTTAATGAACGGTTACAAGGAACAGGGACAGAGAAAATAGCTTCACACCTCTGAAGGCAGAGAAGTGACCTTGGAAGGTTCTATAGATGGAAAAGCTCCCAGAAGTAGAAAGACATGTGGTCATAGTAGATGACTCTCTGTTATAAAGAACAGAAACAGTGATGTATGGGTCCGACCAAATATCTTGAGAAGCGTGCTGTCTCTTGGGGCAAAGATCCATGATGTAACAGAGAAGTTAACAAGACTTACTGAACTAACAAACTATTAACCCTTCCTTCTTCCACACTGGAACAAATAATACTGCAAGATATAGGCTTCATCATATTGCAAGGTGTTTAAGAGGAAATTAAAGGACCTTGGGGTACAGGTTGTTTGTTTGTTTGTTCCATTTATATCCTGCCTTATTCCCAAATGGGGTTGAGGTTGTCATTTCATCACCCCTTCCTGCTGAAAGGCACAGCCCAAGTTGATGAAGAAGAATGATAGAAGTGGAAAATTGGATCCATGAATGGTGCCATCAAGAAGGAAATGGTTTCCTGGTCTGCTTTTTCATGAAGAAGCACTTCTAGCAAGAGATGAGTTGCACCTCAGAGCAGTTGGAAAGCATGTATTTGCTAGATGTCTCACAAATCTGATCAGAAAGGATTTCAGATGAGTTACATGGGGTGGGGTGGGGGAGATAGTATTCACAAGGGCAGTGGTACATCAGGTCTTGGAGACAATAGCCTTAATGATAGAGGGGGCAACTGGGCCAATAGAATAAGAATCCAAGAGTGAGGAAATCAACAACAAGGAAATAGCTATAGAGAATGACCCATGGTCTTAGATGTTTCTACACTAATGTCCAGATTTTTGGAAATAAACAAGATTACCAGAGGAAGGCAAATATGATTTGACAAGCATAATTGAAACCTGATAGCATGAGTGTGATGATTGGAATATTGCAATGGAAGGGTATAACTTATTCCAAAGAAACAGAGCAAACAAGAAAGGAGGAGTAGCAGTATTACATATGCAGGATGTGTACACATATGAGTAGGTTCACAGCTTAGAATGTGGAAAATAAGTTGGGAGTCTTTGGATAAAAATTAAGAGGGAGTAAAACAAGAGTGACCTCATTGGGGAATCCCTGTCACCAGGCAGACTGAGGATTTGAAAAATGCCTTCCTAAAACAAATGACCAAATGTTAAGAAAGAAGACATACACTGGTAATGGGAGACTTCAACCACCTTGATATCTATTGGGAGTCACAGTCTGATGAGTAGGAGAGATCCAATAAATTTCTTTCTAGCTTGCAGACAGTTTCATTGTACAAAAGGCAGAGGAAGCAACAAGGATCAGGTATTTTGGATTTGGTCCTAACTAAGGCCATTTCCTCAGTAAACTGTTATTGTCTGGAACTGAATTCACACGTAAATATTACAATGCATAAAATGCTATTTACTTGGAGTGAAGTACATGTAATGATTTTAGTGAGGATAATGAAGATAAAGCAAAAGTACACGGGTTTAAGATTCCCCATGTTCCCTCCCCGCTGCCAGGAGACCTTGAAAGCCAAGCCACAGTTATCAGCACATTCCTAGCAGTGTTAGGCATTGTTTATATAACAGTCTCTGTCTTCTACTGCTTCTATTGCTACAAGCATTTTAATCTATTTCACTTGATTGCATATCCCGTTACTCTATATGGAGGGCATCTGGACACTATAGTGCTATTATTCCATTTTCAACATCCTATGGAATCCTGGGGCTTGCAGGTTAGGGAGGGGCCTTTCTTTTGAAGCGGAGACATGCAGAAATGGCCTAATAAAGATGATCCTGCCAGTGGGGTGGAAATTGTGGGATCCTTGGGTGTGAGTGACCATGGTTTCTTGGTTTTTGTTATGCAGAGGTGCTATAGCTGTGTATTGTGAATGGGCCCTGCAGTGTCTTTTTATAGTACTTAGGTGGTTTCTGAGCATATGTACATACATAGAAAGCCTTTATTAACTCTAACAGAGTGTACATTTCTGAACTTCTGTCTTCACCAATTTGGCTTCAAAAATTGCAACACCGTCTGAAAAGACTGCAAGAGCCAAGTTGTCTGGTTAAGGGCCAGCTACACTTCACTCCAAACATGCAAAATCCACCAACTGCTGTACAGTGCTCTTCACTTTTAACGCGTTTGTAAAACATTTCTGTGAAAAGGAAACAAAGAAATTGATCACAGATGAGGGACAATGGACGTATAGAATTGAATAGAATGCTTTACTCTGTATTAATAATAACAATAACAATAACAACAACAACAACAACAACAATAATAATAATATTCTATTTATGTCCCATCCTATATCAAGAGATCTCAGGCCAGCTTACAAATAGCATTAAAATAGGTAAACAGGTTTTAGAAAACAGTAAGATAATTTAAATAAGCTAAAGCATATTAAGCAATACAATGTATTAAAAAAACAGTTTTTAAAAACTTGGAAGTTTTAAAACTAAATATAACAGTCTTTGGCTGAATTGAAAAGGCCCACAGGTTTTGTTAAACACCCAACATTTAAACTGATTCCTAAATGAGATGCGTGTTTGCGCCAATCGAGTCTCCAAGGGTGAGCCATTCCAAAGTGGGGTGCCAGAACTGAGGAGGCTCTGTCCAATGTCCCAACACAGCAGTCGTGTAGGGACATGGGGGTGGAGGGGCGATTCGCCCGAGATAGCAATGTTTCTGGGATGTCCCAGCCCATAGCTATGCCACCCATGCACCCTGGCCACCCCTCCACAAACACACCACAGCCATGCCGTTGTGCATAGTAGCCATGGCCCTCGCACTGCAGCTATGCCCCCTGCCCCTCTCCCTCCACACACTCCAACCTCCATCACTGCAACACAGTGTATTGACCTCACTGGTGTGACAGAGAGCTCCCCACCCCACAGATCTTAATCCTCAGGCAGGAACATAGAAGAAGAGGCTTTCCTCATATGAACTAGATTTCTTGCCTTTTTGCAATATGGTACAAGTTCTCCCTGAGAGCATGACAGCCAAATGCAAACACCAGAAATATGGTTGTTATACTCCAACCCTCACTTGGGAAACATCATTTGCATATTATCCACATCTTTTATTTATGGATCAAATTGTGTAACCCCTTCCCCCACTTTAATTTCCCACTCCAAGTTGCCCCCTTCAAAGTTGTTTTAGAGCTAGCCAAGAAAAAGGAGTGTCGCTAAGATTCTTGGCATGCTATGCAGAGTTGGGCAACATGTGGGATGTGGGGTTTTGTGTGCCTCCTCTGGAATTCTTTTCTTTGTCATCTTTTTGCCCATGTTTTCTCTGTGTAGAACTCCTATGCTTTCAAGAGCTGCTGTGAAGGCAGATATATATGTAGATTTAAAGGAATAGAGATTCCACTAACTTGTCAGAGGCATCCGAATCAATATTTGATATCCCAACCCCGGAATAAAAAGTCCAGACACATGAGATTGTGTTAACTAAGGGCCACCTTTATTGAATTAATTAATTAATTAATTAATTAATTAATTAATTAATTAATTTATGGGTCTGGAGGAAGCAGCAAGGGGAGAAACTTGATGCGAGTCCAGCCAAGGTCCACCCCCTCAGCTGTCCACTCTCTCAGTCATCCCTTGGGAAAACTGCCTCAGCCCGTAGAGCAACCCAGTTTCTTTAGGTTGTTCACCAGCAGCAAACAGTTTTTGTATGTGGTGGAAAAGGAGACCTTTCGCTTACAGGAAATGCAATTTTTAAACAGAGAAGTAGAAGCCATGAAGGAGGTGGGAAGAAAGATATATATATATATATCTTTTTTTTTTAAGAAAACATAGGAAAAGGATAAAGAGAATGAAGCGGGAGAAAGAAACGAAAATTGGGAAAGAGTCTACAAGAACTAGAGAAAAGCTACCGAGTCTAGCAACGTCCAGTGAGCATGAGGTCTTGCTGCGATGGTGGACAAAAGAGCAGGGAACTCAGCAGGTGGGAGTATGTGTAATAGGCAGGAAGGGGTGGGGCCTCCTGCCAAGCTACCAAGCTCTGGAAGATCCTCTGTCAAGGTCTCTGAGCACGTGTGAAGAGCCACTTTTGTGAGGCACAGAGACCATGATGAATATACCCAGATATAACTCCTGCTGAAGTCATGGGACCCTTCAGGCAGCAGTTAAATCCCTGTGTCAGCCTCAAAGAGCACCTTCTTCACCACCCCGTAAGTTGCATGACACAACAGGAAGATTCAGAGACTTACCCTATACCAAAAGTGTGTGCCCAAGGCAGCCACAGGAGCTGCTATTTTACCCCTTACCTGCCACGGACAAGGGACAAGTGTCTGCTTAGTCTCTTTCACCCAACAGGCTGGCAAAGATGACCTTCAACCCTTACTGCAATTCCTCCAGGAACCATTGATTTCTGTTCTCAGACAGGTGTATGCCATCAGCCCTGTAGAGACCTGGCTAGCTGAAAACAATTGCAGGATGATGAATGACGTTACCAAGGCCCTTAGTAAGTGCCTTCCAGATTTCTCTATTGGCTCTTCTGCAGGTAACATCTAAACACTTTGGGTTATCATCAGCTGCCCACATCAGGTGGGGCAATATAGCAGCAAAAATTAGTGTGACATCTGGCCAATGACTCCTGATGTAGCAAAAATCAGCAATAGGCTGTAAAATAGAAGCCTTGCCCTTGACCAAGCCCAAATTGTTACCACCCAAATGAATGACCAAGACATGTGGAGGAGGCTGTGGTTGTCCATTAAACAGGAGGGGTAAAAGGCCACTCCATCGTAGTCTCCTCCTGCCTAGCCATTCAATTGTCACCACTTCACTCAGCCCAAGCTAGGTGACCACCTGAGACTTTCAGGCATAATGCTCTGTCCAATAAACTATACTATGGCCACAAATGAGACCATGGCATCTGCCTCCATTGGACCTGCAGACTACAGACAAGAGAAAACAGAAGAAGGGGAGAAAGAGAGAGAAAACGTTAATACCAGAAATAGTCAAAACTTAATTGGGCTGATGTGCCTTGTGGTTGAAGCGGCTTTTCAGTGCCCAATGCACCTTAAAGCCTGATGTCCCATCCCCATTGCAAAAGCAATTGGGGCTGTCCCTATATGAAAAGAATGCCAAATTTACATCCGTCCAGACCCAGGATTGCCAGGGTCTTAGTGAAACTCCAGAACTGGTACCTGACCAAAGGGGAAAGATCAAAGTGGCAGAAGAGGAAGCTGGGGCTGTTGTCCCTCAACAGCACATATTTACCCAGGGCATCAACAGGACAAAGGGTCATATCGTCATATCTTCCCAGCATGATGACAGCCCCAACCCCCCCCCCTTGATTCGTTTTTGAACACTGAACCTTAAAAACCACTTTATCAGCAGAAAGAGACAAGTCATAAAACCAGAGTGCTCTGTCCCTTTTGTCCATCTTAAACATATCCTCCAGTTCGCTGACCCTGAGGGCCCGAAAGAAAGCTGTCAGGGCCATCACATGAAACAGCACTGCTTCATAATCGGACCCACACACAGTCAGCCATGCCCTGGCCAATTCCTTGAGGACTTGTAGAGACACTGGTTCCTTGCCATCAAGCGTAGGCCCCCTTTCCTGTGCCCATCCTTCAAGGGCTTTCCATACCCTGAAATCTCCTGTATTGTTTTGCATACCCATGGCCTTTGCCATAAAGGCCAAAGCAGCCAGCTTGGTGCAGATAGTCAGTGAGGAGAGACCCTTGCCCCTCAAAGTGACACAATACTGCAGTAAGTGGTCAATAGGCAGCAGCCATTTCTGATCTAATGCATGGTCTAACCTAAATCTTTCAAATTCCCATCCCACCCTCTTCTAACTTCTCCTGGTGTTGGTATCCAGGGACAAGGAGATAGCCCTGTCTACATCACCCCTCCAAGGCTCCAAAGCTTCATTGGCATCTGGACAGGATAAGCGTCTGCCTCCAGGGAGAGTTC
The DNA here is from genome assembly GCA_948472985.1 of Iguana delicatissima. Lineage (NCBI taxonomy): Eukaryota > Metazoa > Chordata > Lepidosauria > Squamata > Iguanidae > Iguana > Iguana delicatissima. The sequence goes on along the minus strand of CAOKZL010002279.1, from coordinate 203,141 downwards.
CCTGAAGTGCTCCATCTGTTGGCGGGAGGGACCATCGGCTATCCTGTTGTCCACACCCGGCACATGAATTGCTCTGAACAAGATGTTAAATCTCAGACACTGCAAAACAGAAACCCTAACCAACTGCATGATTCTCCACAACCTGGATAACATGGAATTAATAACATCCACTGTTGCCATGCTGTTACAGCAAAAACGAACTGTTGAGTAGGCGAGCTCCCTGGCCCTGATTTGCATAGCCACCACAATCAAGAAAAACTCCAAAAATGTCAGGTCAGTTAGGAGCCCAGCCTGCACCCACTCTTCAGAGTGCACCACTAGCCCTGGAAATAGACCCAAATCCTATATAACTAGCTGCATCTGAAGACACCTTAAGAACATTGTGAATGTGGAGCTCATCCCTCCAGAATGATATGCCCAGAATGAATGCCCCAAAATACCAGGGATGTAGCAGGGCCTTCATTTTTTTCCTCCACCAAAGGAACACCTAAATCAGTAGCTAGAGCATGGAATTCTTCCAAGTAGTCCACACTACTTGGATCCAGCCCTCCCTATGAACAAAAAGTCATCCAAGTAGTGCAGCGCCCTTTTAGGCCAGACCTGAACTTGAGCGACCACTCCAAAAAGGTAGTGAACTTGTCAAAAGTGGAGCAAGACACACTACATCCCATTGGCATTGTTCTGTTAATGCAATAGGCCGCTTCAAAAAAGAAACCTAATAATGAGATGTCTCCTGGGTGGACAGGGAGGAGGTGGAAAGCAGACTTGATTCCACATTTTGCCATCTTGGTGCCCACGCCATTCATGTGTGCCTTCTTCACTGCCCTATTGAAGCAGGTGTACCAAACCAAGCACAACTCAAGTGGCATGGCATCGTTAACTGATTCACCCTTACGGAATAATAAATGATAAATCAAATGATATTCCACTGATGCCTTCTTTGGAATTACTCCCAGCAGGGAAATCTTCCAGCTTGGTCACTGCAAGTGGAGTCACCTTGGAATCTCAGCTGGAACTCCAAGGGAACAGAGAAGCAGTTTTCTGGGGGAATATTTACAATCAAAACCCCCAAAGGGGACTCTGGAAGGAGGAGTCCCTGATAACTCCACGGGAGCCTTTTGTGTGTTTCAGAGCTGCCGCTTTGAGGAGGGGAGACAGTGAAGTGACAGCTTACATTACTGGCGCATGGCAATCAACCACCGTCTGTGTATTCAAGCAGAGGAGACTTCTCTCTGCTTGTTTAGCTCGCAGCCACCAAATCTCTGAAAGTAAGGTGAATTAAAAAGGTGACCGATATGGAAAGGAGCATTTCTGACATTGGTAAGAATCCCAATATTGTTGTTTTTGCAGACAGGCATTAGGTAAAGTTTGGGTAATTTTTACCTGATTTTTTTTTATTCTTGTTTTTATAAAAAGCATTTAAATAAAACAACATTGTTGTGAATAATACAACATATAAATAGTACAACAGGTAGATGTACAAACCTAAATCTACCTACATAATCCATATCTTCATTCCTATCTTCCACATCTAGACTTTACTTGTGACTAGATTGTCTTTACGAAAATATAATAATATAATAAATGACAATCTATTTTCTCACTTTAAACTCATCTGGACTCTACTAATATAAATTTCAATGTGATCCTGTGTATTACTTTGCCACATTTATAGCTTGGAAATCTAATATTAACATCTATATAAATACATTCATATATTATATAAATTAAGATAGTCAGAATAAATTTTAACCATATCTTCTTCTTCAATCAAGAAAACTCGCTATCAACAAATCTCCCCATTTGTTTTTAAAATGTTGTATAACTGGATCTCATTTGTTAACAAAGTTACCAAGGGGATCTCTCTCAATAGCGTCATCAATTTATCCATATCAAACAATTTTGTTTCCCAATCATCTACATTTAGTATTTCTGATTTTTTCCAAATCTTAGTACAATTGATTCTTGCAGAGGCTGTTATATAAAATAAGATTTCTCTGTATTTTTTATCTAATTCATCTTCTGGCATACCCAACAGATACATTTGTGGTGACATGTGGAAGTGAAAACCCAACATTTTTTCAATCTGCAAATGTATTTCCTTCCTATATTTCTTAGCTTTTCGACACATCCACCACATATGGTAAAAAGTGCCCTGTTCATTCTCACACTTCCAGCGCTTATCTCTACAATTTATGTATATCTTTGCCAATCTTTCAGGAGGAAGATACCACCGCAGGTGCATTTTATAAATGTTTTCTTTTAAATTCTGGCATGCTGTAAACTTTAATCTTTTCTTCCAAGTTTTCCCCAATTTTCAAAATCAGTTGGGCATCCCATATTTTGAGCCCAATATATCATTGGTTCTTTAACAACTTCATCTTCAGTATCCCATCTTAACAAAATTTTATAAATTGCAGATATTATCTGGGATTTCTTCTCAAAAAATATCTCATCAAAAGCGGGGGTTTTTCAATTTGAAAGCCATTTATTTTCATCTCCATTTTTAACTTTTCATTTAACTGTCTGTACAACAGCCAATGACAGTTTATATCTTAATTTCTTAATTCTTCCTGCATTTTTGTTATAACGGAGTCACTTGAATTTTTGTTAAATCTTTATATGTTATCCATTTGCCTTGCAAGATATTTTATCTTGTATAAAATGCTTCTTGTGGCAAAAGCCATAAAGGTGTTTTAAAGTATATCCTTGATCTATATCTTTTCCAAGTCTTCAATATTGGTCATCTTATAAAGTGGTTATTATTAAAGTCACTGTGCACTATATCTTTATTATATCCAATGCACGAACGCCAGCCAAAAATTAGGTCAACACCTTCCAGTTCCAAAAGCCTACTATTCGATAACTTCACCTATTCTCAGAACCAATCTAGACAGCATGCATGGAAATAAAGTCTCAGGTTAGGGAGTGTTAGTCCACCTCTCTCCTTAGCATTGCACAGTATTTTATGTTTAATCCTTGGTTTCCTCCCATCCCAAATAAAACGGGAGACATCTTTTCGCCATCTTTTAAAGATAGACTCATTATTAATTATAGGCATAGCTTGGAACAAAAATAACAGCTTTGGCAGAACCATTATTTTTACAGATGAAATATGCCCAAGTAAAGGTACTTTCAATTTTTTCCAGTTCTGGAAGTCTTTGTTAACTTCCTTCCACATTCTCTCATAATTATTTTTAAATAGATCAGAGTTTTTCTTCATTAAGTATACTCCCAGATATCTTACTTTAAGACTTGTTGTGAAGCCTCTATGAACACTCAAGTTTTTTCCTCCTCTCTACTCATATTCTTTGTCAAAACAATTGTGATTTATCTTCGTTCATTTTGAGCTCTGAAACTTCTTCAAATCTCTCTAGTATCTTCTTTAAATTCTCAATTCCTTTTGCTGGGTCTTCTAATATAACCACAATATCATCTGAGAAAGTGCATACTTTAAACTCATGTCTTCCCTCTATCAATTTATCTGATTTTATACACTTAATCAAAATTTCAATAGCTAAAATGAATAATAAAGGAGAAAGGGGGCATCCTTGTCTTGTCCGTCTCAAAATCTGTGTTCTTTCAGTTTTCTCCCCATTCACAATTATTTGGGACACTTGATATCTATGGATTGTTTTTATGCTACTCAAAAATTTATCTCCAACTTGGAATCTTCAAACATGAAGTCCCAGCTCAAGCTGTCAAAAGCTTTCTCTATGTCCAAAAAAGGGAGTGCTAATTTTCTTCCCGGTTGACATTCGAAATATTCAAATATATCTAAAATACATCTCATATTATCTTTAAGATGTTTGTTTGGTAAGAACCCAGCCTGTTCTTCCTCTATTACATCTTTTAATACATTTTTTAGTCTATTCACTAATATAGACACAAATATTTTATAATCCATGTTCAATAAAGAAATTGGTTAATAATTCCTAGGTGAAAGTGGATCTCGGTCTTCGTTCGGGATGAGAGTTATGTAAGCTTCTCCCCAAGATTTAGGGACCTTCCCCTCAAAGACTACATTCACGGTTGCCTGAAATGGCAATATTAGTTCATCTTGAAGAGCTTTATAATACAATACTGAGAGACCATCTGGGCCAGGAACTTTGTTCTTCTTAGTTAAACATATTGCTTCTATAATCTCTGCTACTGTGATTGGATGATTTTCTCTCTGTGTTCCTCCAAATATCTTTCAATTTTTATATCTTGCAGAAATTCAGAGATGTCTTCTCTTTTGGCTTTCTTATCTTTGTATAAGTTGGAATAATATTTGGCAAATATCTTTTTTATTTTCCCAGGTCTATATACATTTTTTCACCTTTAATTTTTAGAATGTAAGATTTTTGTTTTTCCTTTCTCAATTGAAGTGTCAACCACTTCCCTGATTTATTAGACCATTCAAAATGATGCTGTTTCCAAGATAATAGTTTTTTACTTATTTCTGTTGTCAAGTCTAGCTCTAATTGTTTTTGTAATGCTGTTATCTCTTTTCGGATATCCCTACTGGCGGATTTTCTTTGAGTTCTTCCTCTTCCTTCCAAATTGAGTAATTGATTTTCTGGATTTTCTCTTTCCTTTTTCTATTTATCATAGCATTTTGTTGTATGAAGAATCCTCTGATTCCCAGCATCCCAAATAGTTTCAATATTACTTCCTCTTTGTTGGTTTTCTGCAAAGTATAGACATAGTGTTTCTTTAGCTTTATTTAATATCTTTTCATCTTGGAGGAGCCTTTCATTCAGTCATCAACTAAAGTCTTGTTTCGGTTTCTTGAGATACAACAAAATGGTATTATAGTCTGATAAAGCTCTTGGAAGTACCTCCATTTTGTTGATCAATTTACATAAAGATTTTGAAACAACAAACATGTCTAATCTTGAAAATGAAGAATGTCTTTCTGAGAAAAAAAGTAAATTCTAGAGAATTTCCATAAAGATCATGCCAAGTTTCGATAGCTTCTGTTGATTTTAACATTTCACTGAATGATCTGTGTAGTTTACCTGGGTTTTACTTGATTGTCTTGTCTGATTTCCTATCTAGGAGTGGATCTATGACTCCATCCCAATCACCCATAAAAATTATTTGGTCATGATCTTAATCTAGTATTTGAGCCTCCAACTGTTTATAAAATTTATCTTTGGCATTGTGTGTGCCATAAACACATACCAAAAGTATTTTTTGGTTCAGCCAGCCCATTTCCAGCCCTATATAGTGGCCGTTCTCATCATTAAATATCTCTCTCATGTTGATATAATCACTGAAATAAATTACAACACGTTTCTTCTTTTTTTCTGAAACTGATACAAATTTCCTTCCAAATTTTTTATTGTGAATCGGATTCACCTTTTCTTTTTTGATTCTGATTTCTTGCAGTCACATTATATAGTACTTTCCTTTTCCCAGATAGTGGAATATTTCACTCCTCCTCTTCAGGTGCTTATGCCTTTGATATTCCAAAACAAGATTTTAAATATATATATATGTATATAATACTGTTAAATTACTTTTCTTGTGATTGGGGTTCTCTATCTGCACTCTCTTGCTGTTTATCCTCTTTCTGTTTCCCTTCTTCCAATAGTTTTATTCCCTCTTCTATTCCTTGACCCTCTTCTATATCAGTTTCCTTCCCTTCTTCCTCAGAGGTGGGAGATGTGATCTCTCCTTCTTCATCTAGTTCCCCTTCCAGGCTTTCTTTTCCTTTTCCTTCCTCTTTTTCTGTTTTCTTACTGGGGCTCCTGAAGTTCCCAGAATCTTGAAGGCTTCTTTCGAATCTTTTCCAAAATTCTTTGTTTCCTGAACAGAATTGATGTTTTGTTTCTATAATGAAAAGATAAATCTTCCAATCTACCCATCTATAAGAAATTCCTCTTCTTCTCAGCAGGGCAGTTAAAAAATTATAACCTCTTCTTTAATGAAAGATTCTCACCGGGATGTCCTTATAAAGCAATAGTTTCTCATCTCCAATTTTAAAAGGTTTTCTCATGCTTTGTTGAATTATATTATCTCTAGCAGATTTCTTCACAAAGGCTATCACTATATGTCTGGGGAAACCTCTTCCTTTAATCATAGAATACCCAACTTTAAATATTTTATTGATCTCCCATTCCATTTGTTGTTTTGACATTTCCATAAAACTTGCCAAAGCAGGAATTAAGATATCACACAAATCCTCCTTATTCTGCTCTTTGACTCCTCTTATTTTCAAACAATTTTCTTGAATTTTAAGTTCTAGAAGGGCTCTTTCATCTAAATCCTTTTCGTGTTCTAGTGAGAGAGATTCACATCTATCTTCCAGCCTTTTAATTTCTTCTTAATCTAGATTATTGACATTCGCAGTGGTTCCTTTCAACTCTTCTATTAATGTTTCCACTGATCTCTTTATATCTCTTAACTCATTTTTAAAGTCCAATTTTATTCCAGTTCTTAGATCTTTCATGTCTTGCTTCATTTCCAGTTGCATCCTTCTGATTTCTTCTATCACAGCTCTTTATTCTGATTGTCTTGGAGTGATAATTTGAGATGCTGTTTTGCTCTGTTCAGTGTCCATGGTGGTGGCCTGCTGCTGCCACCACTGCCACTGTTGCCCCATGGTGGGCCAAAAATTTGGGAGGGAAGACAGCTGATAAGCTGCACCTTCGCTCTCCCCACTAGAACTGCTCCCTATGGGCATTTTCCGCACACCTCATGGCCAACCCTGACCTGCAAATGTGCTAGTCCCACTTACCTCATCAGTGTTTGGCAGAAAATGATCTGACTCACCTTGTAGTGCTGCAGGGCTGCCCGAAGTGCCCAGGCTGGTGCGATTGACTGAAATTGATGGCTCTACTTCCATGCTTGGTCCTTCCTTCCCACCCTGAAGCTGCTTCTTCAATGCCTCTAGGCGAGATAAGATCATTTGATTAAAGAAGTCTGCAACACCCTTACTCGGCTTACCCATTCTCTTGTGTTTGACCTTGTGCTTTTCGTGCTCCTGCAATTTTGCGAGAATGGACACTCTCACCACTCTCTCATCCTCATCATCAGATTCGAAAGAGACCATGTGGGGGGCAGGCAAGGAATAAATAGGCTTTTGCCCTGCCCTGTCGTGCGTTACAGTCTGGAACACCCACAGCAGCTGCCCATTGATGCCCTCATCCAGGAAGGGCATCAAACTGCTCCCTTCCATGCAGCAATGGGGCCGCACATGGTCACGGAGTCATTATTAAAACTGTTACAGATGTCAGACAGAAAGAATTGTAAACAGACTCTTCAGAGGCATGTGCTAGACATATACAGATTGTTGAAGGCAGTGAACCAAAGCAGCAAAAATGGTTGCAAAGACTCAGAAACAGGTTCCAGATGCAGCATACATGTTTAAGCAAGAAGGTGTCGCAGAAACATTTTGAACTGAATGAAATCATATGCATTAAAAACTTAACAACCCACATCGCTAAGTCATCATTAAATAAGCAGTCAAAACAACTCGACTGCATTTAGCTTCAGCCTTATGCCTATATTTGCAAAGTGATCACACTGCCCTATTGTGGGGAATATGGTTGCTGTAAGGATTACTGAACTAAGGTAGTAAACATGCTTTATATACTCTGATCTGGTCTGTCCATTAGGCAAACTGCCTGCAGTGGTGAAATGCATTACTTCTCATATCTGCAGGGCCCCTGTTGCTTCTTGGCCGGTCTTCTTCCCATTTCTCTGCCACAATGCACTGTTGCTGCCTTGTCCAGCTCCCTGCTTTCCTTCCGCTTCCATTGCCCCACTTCATATGATTGCACCTTTCCCTGTTTCACTTTGTGCCCTGCCACCGTGCTTTCCATCCTTCCATCACCTTGCCTCCATTCCTCAATTGTTACCCCCAATTGTGGGTGACTCAGAGGTCCACCTGTGATGCCAGTGCCACTGTGAAACAGTGGGCAATATTCGCTCAAAGAGGGGGCCTGTGAGAGGGGTGGTTACCTTATAGGATCTTTTACACCTATGTTTACCAGTACTAGCACAGGGAGAAACCAGCCAGAGATCCAGAGTAAGCTTAATTGTTTTATTGGGGGAATTGTAATGACACACACAAGATTGAAGCAGTCATGCAATCACACAAGGCTAATTGAAGGAAAAGCGAAGAAAGTTTTGGATAGAGAGATTTCTCAAGGTAAAGTGGGTGATATTTACCAATCCAATGAAGAAATGATGTAGCTTAGACACAGAGTCTAAGGACAGCATGGAAATCAGAGTGAGAGAGCAGTGATCAACAATCACTGCAAGTTGGCTGACCAAGGTTTAAATACTCTTTTTTTGCCTGGAGGGCTAAGGTGTTAATGACACTTTGGCAGAGTAAACAATGCAGTCTGAACAGTGGGCAATTAGGTCTAGAATGAGCTAATGGACTTAGCATTAGGTGACAAAGGGCTAATGGTAGTCCTGATAGCTCTATAATTGTCAGACAGGTGTGGGGACAAAAGAGAAGAGGAGTTAAGACAATCAGCTGTCCTGGCGGAATATCCCAGACACTATTCTCTTAAAGGTTGAATCATAAGAGGCTAACTGCAAGTCCATTATTGCTGGAGTTTCCTGGTGATTTCCTGACTATGACCTGCCTACGCTTTGATGTCTCTCCTGGCCTTATTTTGCAATGCACGTGTGTGTTCAGCTTTTTCCTCTTCATCAGCATGACTATGCAACCATAGCAGGGTATATTTTATATTTTTCCCAATTAATCTTTTTTCCAATTAAATCATATTTCACCAATTAAACTATATCAAAATGTGGGGGTGTACAGCCTACTAACACACTTTGTGGTATGTCCTCTCCACTGTGTCTCATAACTATGCCTCCCACTTCTCCAACTCTTATCTGCCTTTCTACTACTAAGCATTTTGGCCCTGTACCACCATCATACCACCACACTTTCTACACTATCCTTGCCTCAATTTCTGTTGCCACTTCTCCTTTCTGCTGTATCTCACAAGATGCTGCCCACCTTCCCTTTCCCCTTTCCTTCTTGCCCCACCACATATAAAACTGATGATCTCCCTTGTATCATGTGTGTTGCTACCCCATCTTGGATCTCTCATGCCTTTTTTACCCTTGGGCTGCATCTCCTGCCCTTTCCTTCCTCTTACCTCACATCACCACATTGGCTCCTCTGCATTTCATACTCTGCCACAGGCTCTGGCATGCTATCACCATTGAACAAAGCACAGGAGAAAAGAGAAGCAAAGGGTAACGTGGTGTTGGTGACAGCAAAAAGATCTGGCAAGGGGGAGTGTGCATATTCTTTCCTCCAACTTCATGTGGTGGATCAATCCCAACCATCTCTCATATGTTTTAGATAGTCACCGGAGAAAGAAACTGATTTCTCTTTTCAAAAGTGTACCTGAAAACAAAATTCTTCTAAACAGCTGCAGAACTGCCTTTTGACTTTTGATGTAATGTTCTCCTTTTTCAAAAAAAAAGAGAGAGAGAGAGAGAGAGAAGAAGAAAGAAAGAAAGAAAGAAAGAAAGAAAGAAAGAAAGAAAGAAAGAAAGAAAGAAAGAAAGAAAGATCTATTGACATTGCAGTCCTATACACTGTTAGTATTACAGATGGCCCTCCATGTGGTGGGTTTGACTTTCATGGATTGGATTATTTGCAAGTTTTTCAACCCCTGCCACTCCACCTTAGGTGCTTCTTTTCCAAGGGTACCTTCCCTCTCAGCAGTTCTGATCAGGCTGTTCTGTCCTTTAAAAACCCACTTTTGGTCCTCCTCCTCCATCAGCTTCTGCCTGGCCAACTAAGAATGGACCACAGCCCAATTTCTCAGCACCACAAACCCTCTCCCAATGCCCCCCATCCCACACATCCAAGGAAGGAAACAGGTTAGAGAGAGAATGTATAGGACCATCACGCTGACCCACCCCTTTCCCCTCTCCATTCCCTGACCAGGGCCATTTCTGCATTAGACTGTTATAGCGCTATGATTCCACTTTCAACATCCTATGGAATCCTGGGGTTTGCAGTTTCGGGAGGGGCCAGATGGCCCCTCCCGAAACTGCAAACCCCAGAATTCCATAGGATGTTGAAAGTGGAATCATAGAATCATAGAATCATAGAAACGTAGAGTTGGAAGAGACCACACGGGCCATCCAGTCCAACCCCCTGCCATGCAGGAACACCCTCAAAGCACTCCTGACAGATGGCCATCTAGTCTCTGCTTAAAAACCTCCAAGGAAGGAGACTCCACTACACTCCAAGGCAGCATATTCCACTGCCGGACAGCCCTGACTGTCAGGAACTTCTTCCTGAGGTTCAGGTGGAATCTCCTTTCCTGCAGCTTGAATCCATTGCTCCTTGTCCTGGTCTCTGGAGCAGCAGAAAACAAGCCCTCTCCTTCCTCTACATGGCATCCCTTCAAATATTTAAACATAGCTATCATGTCCCCTCTTAACCTTCTCTTCTGCAGACTAAGCATCCCAAGCTCTGTAAGTCTATCCTCATAAGGCATGTCTTCCAGGCCCCTCACCATTTTTGGTCGCCCTCCTCTGGACTTGCTCCAGCTTGGCCATGTCCTTCTTGAATTGGGGTGCCCAGAACTGGACACAGTATTCAAGATGAGGTCTAACCAAAGCAGAGTGGAATCATAGCACTATAACAGTCTAGTGCAGAAATGGCCTAGGTTTGGACCCTGGCTGCCCTTTCTCTCCTTCATGCCTTGTCCCCCTTCCCCCACACACACTCACACACATTTTGATATTTGCAGTTTTGCCACTTTTGTGAGAGTCCTGCACCTCTAAGCCTAGTGAATGTGGTAGGCTGACTGTATTTATTTCCTTCACTGGAGTCCTATATCAGGTAATACTTAAATAAATATTTAGTTTAGTCACTTTGGCTTCTAGGGAGAGTAAGTACTGAGTTAAGTATTTGCAGTTAGGTGGCTGGTTCACATTCATAATGCACTACTTGGTCACAGTTTTGATAGTACTGTCACAATTGTAACTCATCCCTCCCAGGTCCACTCTGGGTGTGAGTACAGTAAGGCAAAATGATGTTTCCCCCAGGGTTTTTTTGGGGGGGGGGTGGGCAAGGAGAAGTCACATAGGTAAGAACTTAGTTAAGTCTAAGCTGATGCAGGATTCTGGCTGTTGTTTGTAACTGACTTGGACTAAATTTCAAAAGAAAATCAGGAAATATATTTCTAAGCCAATTGATCATATCTGTATCTTACCTGGACAATCCAGCAACCAGATGAAAAAGATCAATAAGAAAAAACAGCCTCTCATATTTCCAAATGATGAAATCTAAGCATTCACTGAGCCAGAAAAAGTCCCTGGAATAACAAATAAATTGGGGGGTTTTCTCATTGAAAAAGACTGAGAACGAAAGGCACCAAGTTGTTCATTTCTTCTCTTTTTCTCCATTATTTAAAATATTTTGATCAATTGCATGACAAAGCAATACCTTTTCATTCATGGTTAATGAAAATTGATTGAAACATTTTCATCATCAATGCATCAAATCTATATAAATATTCCAAATTTGGTGGAATGCTGGAAATTCCAAACATTTCAAAGATTCTTTTTTCTTTTTCTAAAGTGAGCAACATGAGATAAATTGTAACAAGGACAATCTCTCAATGCAATCCGGCCATTATTAAGCAATTCTACAATCTATTGGCTCATCTATCTATCTATCTATCTATCTATCTATCTATCTATCTATCTATCTATATCTATCTATCTATTCTCCATCATGGCTGGTTTATGCCTTTAAGTAAGATTTTGAAATTGATCATACTAAGGCAGCCAGCTGTAATTTAAACCACATTTGATTTCCATGTGACTTGAGCACACCAGTCTCTGGATTTTATCATAAGACCACTTACAAGTAATGCTCCAAGATAAAACCCAACCATTTCCATAAGTAGAAAAAAACCAAACAGTGTGGACAAGTAAAACATAACTGTGAAGGTTTTAAAGAGAACCTGAGCCAAGATAAGGAGTTTCAATCCTTCTGCCAAATATATTTGATCTCTCAAGTTCATGTTTATGTTTTAGAGGAAAAGAAAAAAGAAATACTCGGGGTTCAAGACAAGAAAGCAGCAATCCGAAGACATATCTCTGGATTAGACTTGTTTGATGAGATGGAATATCTCTTCACACATTGAGGTAGCTTGTTTCAAACTCCAGGAAATTTCTTGCCACTAGCGCAAGCCCTTTTTTGCTTCACTGAGTTTTTACCACAGCTTACACAAAGTGTGTCTGGACAAAACCGTATCTTTTTTTTTCTTTTGTGAAGGGAATTACAAACACAGCAAGTATAGAAGGCTTGGCTGACTGATCGAAAAGACCTAAGCAACCCATTTGATACTTTTAATTTTTCCAAGTCCATACAAGAAGGTAGCTGCTATTATGGCTTAGCTATGAGGTTTTCATGACTTGTACAATTTACTCAATTTGTGCAAAAATTGATCCAAAAAGTCTCCTTAGACCAGGGGTGGGCAACAGCTGAGAATTCAATGGCCTCATGACACCCCTGTATGACCTTGGAGAACCGCTGCTCTCCACACCACCAGTTTAAACTTTTGAAAAGTCAGCTATCCTGTCATTTCCTGAGAATGGAGAATTACTTTCACAGTTTTTTGGTGGAATTTGTGAGTAATTACATTTCAAAATTTTTGAAAGTGCTCTGCAACCCCAGAAAGCCACAAAATGGCTAAAGAACCATCTACTCTGAAAGAAAACATCTCACTGTCCTTGAAGTCAAGCAGAGATTTTTTTTTTTTTTTATTTTCTTATTCTTACACACCATTATGAGAGTTTACATCTCCATAAGAAAGAGAGTTAAAGATATTTTAGATGTAAGCAGTTATTCTCTGTGCATTTACTTGCCAAATTAGTGGGGTGCTCCTTCTGATTGCATTTAGATTTTCTCCTGAAGCTTTTGTTCAATCTTCAAATTATGTGATTGCTCTCTTTGGACTGCTTATAATGAACTTTCCACTTCTACCCAATTTCTGGATGATTTTCTCATAGCAGCAGTGTGGGAACAGGGCGTATTAATGTACTTTCCTGTGTTCCTTAAAATCATTCTCTTTGTTCTTTGAACTTAGCAGATCAAAGTTAACATATCAAGATCATTTCTCCAGCTTATTTTTCATCCTGCCTACATCCCTAGACCAGGGAGGAAAGATCTCTCTGTAAAATAATCATGCTTTTCCCAACATCACATTAATCCTGTTATGGAAGGGAGTGAGTTTTGGTTTTCTTCAGAGTGACTTGTGGGGTCTGTTTCAACCTCATCTCAATCTCAAGGTTTGTTTTTCATTGAAGGATTGAGGTTCTTTATTTAATCAGGCACTTTTCTACATCACTTTCCATCAATGATGGTATGATAATGGCTCTTCCCATTGTCTGGGCAACACAGTTGAAGAGTATTCTCTCCTCTTACTATTGGCAGTAAGTAATAATATGATGGAAATAGAATGAGTAGGATAAGTAGGAAATCGGTAATGAGATAGGGTTTTGATATGGTTAATAGAAAAGTTAAAGACATTACATGTAATATATAAAGAACTAGAATGTTTATATTGAAGCAGAAAAATATTTAAGAGGTAATATTCATATGAAGGTGTTATGTATGTTATGTGTGTTTATATGTAGGTTATACGTATTGCATGTGTATTGTAAAATAGACCTGAACAGTTATAGAAGAACTTAGGGAGAATAATGGTTCCGCAAAATTAATAAGAATAGAAATATAGAGAATGAAATTGATATATGTTAGCACTCACTTCTTGAAGTGGGGGGGTAGGGGAAAAGGGGGGAGTAAAGGAGAAGCTATTAGGAGATTAGGATAATTATGAAAATAAGAAATAAGGGTAAATTTAGGACATTAAGGAAAATATGATAATTTAATTAGGGAAATAAGGAAGATAATATTTATGATATGTTATTGTGTGTTTCCTTTATCTTTCTTTTTGTTTTGTTTTGTTTTCCTTTTTTGGCTCTCCTTTCTCTTTTAATAATGTAATTGAAATGCTTAATAAAAAATATTTAAGAAAATGAAGAGTATTCTCTCCTCCAGGTAAACAAAGGGCTAATGAATTGATGGTTTCAAGTTACCTTTATTGGGGGTCAGAATCAGGGAAGAGCAACAGAGATCATGAGGGGCAATGGCCCAATAAAGATGACCAGTTTAGAGAGAAGTGCGGAAGCTTTGTGATGCTTCCAAGTGAGAGGTTATCAAAACTCAGGGTGTCATGAGACACAGGCTCTTTCTGCTCTACACTGTCATAGTGCTATTATCCCACTTTCAATATCCTGTGAAATTCTGGGGTTTGTAGTTTATTGAGGCCAAAGAGCTCTCTGGATGAGAATTCTAAAGGCATCTCCTAAACTGAAAACCCCAGGATTCCATAGGATGTTGAAAATGGAATAATAGTACTATAACAGTGTAGTGTGGAAAGGCTCACAGAGAGAGAGGGAGGGGGAGAGAGAGAGAGAGAGAGAGAGAGAGAAAGAGACAGATTAACAAAGGCTTTGGAACTGATGGAGAGATGGAGGGGGTGCCGCCTGCCTCATCTTCCCTAGAGAAGCTTGGTTATAGGCTGCACAAAGAAGTCCAGGCTCCCGGATTCTCATGAACATCCAAGACCCAGAGCACCCTCCGTCTTGTGGGTGGAATAGGAGAGTGTAGCTAGTCACATTAGGACTTGTGTTTATCCTAACCTCAATGGAGTATGACTTAACGCTGTCTTTGTAACTTTGTAATTACTCCTAAGTAACAACTGAAGAAGGGCGTCTTCAGGAACAAGACACCCTTTTACTAATGTCAAATTGCTTGCTTAGAATAAAAGCTTTCCTTTAAAAAAGCTTCCTCTTCATCCTCCCTTCACATGCCTTTGCTGGGTGGGTGTGTTGTATGTGTATAGGATTCTCCTCTCCCATGGGAGGGGGGAAAGGAAAACTCTGCATAGTCTGAGAGTGCAAGTTCAACCTTTCAGTAACTCCTGCTAGGTTACTGAGTCATGCACCCTTTTTGCACCTTACCTTTTCGCGGAGGTGGGGGGCGGTGCTCGTGCGAGAAGCCTTCAGAGGAAGGCTTTCGTGTCCCTGCTGCTTGGGTCCTGGAAGCCCACGTCCCACCCCTTCCTACCGCAGCGCAGCCTGGGAGATGAAGGCTAGTGCTGAGGCAAGAAGCGCGACCGGCGCAGCTCAGGAGGCTGCGCACGACAGGTAAGTGTGCTCCACGCCCCTGAGCATTGAAGCTGAAAATAAAAAAATCCGTTAGCAGTTCGTGTCATGCTCTTGAGCGTTGCGTAAATGTGAGTGTGTCATGCAGACCGCTCCTCACATTTACACAATGCTCAAGGGACCCTTTCGCTTAAGAAACGCTGTGCGAAAAGGCCCATGGCGTTCGTGGAAAATAGCAGTGGTGGCAGCTAGATGAGGAAAAACAAATGGAAACTGAATCCAGACAATTCAGAGGTGCTTACTATTAAAGGTCCTACTCTGGGATTGGAGGTCTGTTAACCACTTCTGGATGGGGTCACACTCCCCTTGAAAGACTGCGTTTGCAGCTTGGGAGTGCTTCTAGGTCCGCCCCTCCAAACGTCTGCTCAGATAGATAAGACGGTCAGGAGTGCTGATCATCAGCTTCAGCTGATGTGCCAACTGTGCCCCTTCCTAGTTTTAGATGACCTAAAGATGGTAGTGCACATGCTGGTAACCCCAAGGTTGGACTTCTGCAATGCGCCCTACATGGGGCTATATTTATACTTAGTTCAGTAACTATAACTGGTCCAAAATATGGCAGCCAGACTGATTACAGGTACATTGCGGAATGAACATATTACACCAATACTAAAATCACTCCACCACTTGCCAATTAGTTTCCAGCCAAGTACAAGGGCTTGGTTATTACCTTTAAAGCCCTACATGGTTTGAGTCCAAGTTACCTACAGAATTGTCTCCTCCCATACAATCCGCCGCGTACACTCAGGTCCTCTGGGGCCATTTACTTAGACCGCCCAAAACAAGACTAGCAATAATCGCTCAGAAGGCCTTCTCATCAGCTGCCCCTAGACTGTGGAATGACCCACCAGAAGAGATCCAACAGCAAAATATGCTGTCTGAATTTAAAAAACTGCTGAAGACTGATCTCTTCCAGCAGGCCCACCCAGTCTATTTAAATTATGAAGTATTTTAATTATGATTTTAATTATATTTGTATTTGAATGGTTTTATATTTTCAGTGTATCTTAATCATAATGTGTTTTAATTGGTATGCTGGTTTTAATTGTATTTTAACCTCTGTTGTACCTGCCTTGAGCTTTGAGGAGAGGCAGGTAACAAATAAAAAAATATTATTTATTATTATTAGATAGACTTTGAGGGGGGGTCTCCTATTTGAAGGAATGAGATAGGGCCAGAGCCATTACACTGTATATGACCCTTTATTTCTGCACTACTGTCTCCATACAACCACCCTATGATGTAGGTCAGATTCAGACAGAGGAGCCATGGCCAATTGTGGAAGGCTGAGGGACTCATCAGCCCCGAAGGCAACTTAGAGGACCACACCTGCTTCTGCAAATACACACACACATACACATGGACTTCTAGGGAATACAGGGACATTTCAACCATGTTTGGGGTTTCCAAATGTCTCTTCTGGTCCTAAATTTGCCAGGAGGCACTCCAAACGTGTTAGAGGTGTCCATCTCACTCCCTTACTGGACATTTTTGGAGCATTGTGGGGCACAAAAAAGTTCATTTCTTGAAAAACTGCAAAAAAAATATGTTTTTGATCCCTGGGGGCCCTAAGGGTCCCCCAAAATGGCAGAAATGCCATCAACATTCTGTCATTTGGAACACAATTTTTTCAACTTTTTTTTTCAGAAACACTTTATGTCAAAAAAAAAAAATGAACCCAAGGCCCCAAGGGGCCACAATGATGGTCCTGGGGAGATTACATGAGGCCCACAGGCTGCAGTTTGCCCATCTCTGAGACTCTTATGGCTCAATGGGAGGGGCGGAATCAAAACCTGGACCTCCCAAGGCCTAATCTAATCTAAGTGCTATATCACAGATATTTTCAAGTTTATGGTAGTGATCTTTTTGATCTTAGAAGCAAGTTATTGCAATAAGTAATTTGAAATTATTTCCTTTTTTTCCCCAATGACAGAGCTATAAATATATTGAATTCTGATTACAGCATTATTGCAACATGATGAGGAATAACTTCACTCCCTTTGCAGTATAACTACATTTTTTAAAAAAAATTCTCATAGTCACAGGGATGTGGCTTCACTACATGGTGGAGGAAGAATACCACATGCCTCATGCTGTGTTGTGGATGTCAATGTCATAAGGAGGTGGATGGCAGGAGAGCATGTTGTGTCCCCAATAATTACTGGTCAATTACTGGTCTGTTGAATTTGGAGACTCCACAAGAATGCAAAGAGTCTATTTTTAAAAACCATAACCATGTTATCTACTTTCTTCTTGGGCCTTGGAATTATAACTGTGTTCTCAGCAAGAACTGGGGGCAGTTGCAGACTTCTTTAAGATTTTCTTTGATATTGAAAATTTGCCCATGTCATTGCTTAAGGATAAGCTTTATGGGGTTGAATCATACAGCAAATGCTCTACAGCTTTCCACCCACCGACCTACATGAAGCAGGTGGTAGAATCAGGCCCTTAACAACTAAGGCCATTTCCTCACTATGTTGTTATGGTGCTATTATTCCACTTTCAACATTCTGCAGAATCCTGGGGATTGCAGTTTAGGGAGGGGCCTTTAGAATTCTCAGCCAGAGAGCAATTTTGGCCTTAGTAAACTACAAGCCCCAGAATTCCACAGGATGTTGAAGGTAGAATAATAGCACTATCACAGTGTAGTGCAGAAATGGCTTAATTCTTCCCTAACTCTCCCAAGGCCAGAAGATACCTGTGGCCAAATAATGTCACCCCTGGGCTAGTGTGCATAACACCTCCACTGCAGCAATGCAACTAGAAGATGGATCCCCAGAGCAATATGGAGGGAACCGAACAAAGGAAATCAGCCTGTACAGTGTGACCCATTCTTCTTATCAGCTGTAAGAACAATACCGATTGGATACTTGGCTGTTCAGAAATGCTTGACTGCATGGCTGGAATCCTGTTGGCTATCCCCAACTTGACTAAACCTCTTAAATTGATTCTTCAATGGTGAGTCAAGACGTAGACAAAGGCGATCATGGATTCTACCATTATCAAAAGCTGTTTCTTAACAGCAAAACCTTGAATGTGAATGTGAGAAGCTGTTGCTGAATGAAAGTACCGGCCAAAGTTGTACACTTCTAGAAAAATTGCAGTATAATCTCATTTTCATTTTAGCTCCTTATAGAATTTTTTTTCTCCTGATTTCAGCTGACTCCATTTCCTGTGCAGCAGAATAAAGATCTGAACATAAACATATCATGAAGCAGAGGAGATAATAAGAGTGTATTAAAACAACTTGTGTTTTATTATACAGCAGCTTTGTATACATAGATCTGGAACAAAGCACACAAGCTTTTACAAGCCACTTTAAGCGCAGCAACATAAAATAGGCCATATACACTCTCCAACAAATTTAAGAACAGGCCAGGGACAGGTTATTGGCCAGCAGGATCCTCTGTTATCAAAGCAGGAATCTATGCTTGAAGGTCTAGTGAATCCTGCAGAGGGGAGAAAAATGTTAAGGAATAAACAGGAACACCAATAGAAATTCAAACACATGTCTCTTACTCACATGAAAAAAAAAAGGAGTCCTCCTGCATTGCATTCAAAGGATATCTAATCCAGTACATGATTATCAACAATTGTTACCAGGCTGTGCACCCCCACACCTTGATATGGTTTAATTAGCAAAATATAATTTAGTTGGCAAGATATATTAATTAGCATTGGTATAAAATGTACTGTTATGGGACTTTATAGCCAAGCTGAACAGGAGGAAGATGCTGGTCAAATATGTGTGCTGTAAAGTAGATCAGAGACCATTTCTAGGCATAGCCAGGTCCTAGTCAGGAAATCACCAGGTAAACTCCAGAGATAATAGGCTTAAGCTAGCTGCAGCAATAGTAATAGCATGTGTATTTCTATATCGCTTATCAGCTAAGTGCCCTCTAAGTGGTTTACAATGTGTTTAGCTAATTGCCCTCAACAAGCTGGGTACTCATTTTACTGACTTGCAGAAGGATGGAAGGGTGAGTAAACCTGGAGCCTGGCAGAATCAAACTCACAACCTTGTGGCTGCAGAACTGGCATTTAACCACTGCACCACTAGCGGTCCTGCCTCAGCACTTCTTACCCTTCCTTGCTCCCTGCTGGTGAATGGTCATGGCAGACTGTCCTGGTGCCTTCTGTGATTAGGAGGGACAAGGAATTGTATGGATGGAACATTAAACTCCACCCAAACACTATCCATGAGGGGAAAGGATATATCTTTGAGGGTTGCCATAAGACAGACAAGCTTGTAATATGTACTGGCACTTTGTGCCAGATCATAACATGTGATGGGAGCAGGGCAAAGGCTATTTATGCCTGGCTTTCCCTTTATGTGTTCTTCTTGCATCATTCTCTTGACCCATCCCCCTGTCCTCAATGTAATGTGAGTTTATCTGGTCCTTTTGGGACCAGATAGGAATTTTTAGCCCTTTCCTCCCCTTTTCTTCCCTATCCCACATGGAACTTGATGGATTTGGACAATTGGCTTAGCGTGGCATCTTTAATTAGGTTTACATGTGGTAGGTAGTGGGGGAAGAATATAAGACTTTGGAGATCACCTCCTGGTACCCCCTTTTAGTGTAGGGTAGAGCTCTGGAACCTCCCCTTTAGGGCTCAGAGTCACAAGGGATAGGGAAGGAGACTATCCTTGAAGTTAACCTGGAAATAGATTCTCACTTGTAGGGCCCTGTGGCTTGGATGGGAATTCTCCAGGTTTATTTTCTTTTTCTCTTTTTCCTACTTCTGTTTTGTGTGTAGTTTTATAGTATTAAACATGTGTGTGTGTTAGGTTATAACAGTCTCTTGTGTGTTGTGTGCCATGTGTGTGCATTAATAAAAACATTTAAGAAAAAAATATTACTTCAATTAACTGAAGTAAGCTTGAAGTAAGCATGAGCTTAGCTCATGGAAACAGGCAACTGTGCTGTTTGCTGGGAAGTGTTCCAACCATGTTAACAATGTCATTCTTATCTTGTTCAATTACCATCCAAATATGTATTACATTCGTGTGCAACTTACCAGGTTGAACAAGAAGAATTACCAAGAAGAGGATGATTGAGTAATGGCAGAGAGTCTCCATTCTTGAATAGCAATCTGAAGTCACTGGTCTTAACAGAAAATATGGAGTTGGCTTAACCACTAGCTTAATGGTGGCATCTCTCACATGGAAAAGACTTTTAGGAATTGCAGTAGGATTAAAGTTAATAAAACTTAAGTATTTATTTTTCCTGTGTATAGCAAATAGATTTCCATGGAATTGCAAACATGCCATCTCTGAATTACATACTAAGTCCTGTTGTTAGGTCTTAATGGGAGTTTGCATTAGAACATCCTTTGTTAGTAAAGAACAAAAAGTCTCTGGCTCATTTTTGAAAGTCTCCTGTCTGAGACACTACAGAGTCTTTGTCAGTCAATGGACTCAATGCCGATCTAGATGGATGAATGTTTTGATGGAGGGTAAGAACACTCTGTGTATTTCATAATCTGCAATATTCTGAAAACTTTAGCCAGCCAGTAATGTATTTAAGTCTTTTACTCCAAGTCTCAACTCCTTGCAAGACATTTTCAGGTCAAGTCTCAAGTCTGGGAGCCAACTTTATATCCCAACCTAGATTCCAGAATTTCTGGGCAGAATTGACTAAAGTCAGTTTTAACAATTTAAGTAGAGTCAGCCTTCCACATTTTTGATTTTGTCCTTTCCAGTTTCAAAAGTGAGGAATAAGATTCTTCTTACTCCCCCTTTCTGAAGCTGGAGGCTTTTGTGTCAATGGGAATAAAGGATTCTGCAGGTTTGGAAGTGGGGAAATAGGATCCTTCTTACTCCCTATTACTGAAGCTTCAAAGACTTTGGAAGAAAGGATCTTTCCTTCATAAGTCCATTACCTGACACATTTGTTATTCCCCTATGAGAAACATGCCCCATGCTCTGGGTGTGAGTCTTGCCTTCTACTCTAAGGAAAAGTTTTAGAAGGCTCCTTTGATATGCAGTGGGGACAGTTTGAAGGGCAATATTGCTTTTCCCCTCCCCATGTAGAGTTAACTGAGTCTAAACTCAAAGAGGAGAGGAGAATGAAACTGGATCATTTTAAGAGCAGCTGAAAAAGTGGAACAACAGAGGAATAATCAGAGTTTTCCTTCCCAGGTTGGGACAGTTGAAAGATGTGATACCCACACAGAGAAACCTTGCATTTTGTAACTATTCTTCACTCAGATCCACTTCAAATCTCATCATGATTAGCATGCTCATATTAATGGTATCTAACGTTGCCTCTTTGGATATAAGAGTCATATAACTTTGTGTTGGACTCTCTTTGTAAGCAAGGCTGTGGCATGTGAAGTTTGTGATCAGCAGAACAAATACTCAAGGCCAGATTTTCCATGAAGAAAAATGACTCTGGTCCAGGTGAACTGGAAGTTTGACCTGTGAAGTAGGACATGGCATGAGATGTGTGCTCTCCCTTGCAGCTGGCACTCAAAGTCCAAGCCCTTCCATGGGATCTTAACATAAACCAAATGATGAGTTGCTCCCATGAGTTTATTAAATAAAGGGCATGAAAACAGATAAGTGCATGCTGCTCAATTCATGTTAAGTATTCATAGCATTAAGTAGCTACAGATAAAAACACTTTTCTCTCTTTGGAGGTTGCTGCTAAGGATTGCCTGGGATGATCTTCCAAGGTTCTTCTCAAGGATGAGCAAAGTATGACCTGCAAGCTTCATGCAACCCTTGGATCCCATTTTTGTGATCCCAGGTTCTCCCACAGTCTGCAAGCCCCCTTTTAGCAGCCATACACCCTCATGCTTTGATATGGTCTAATTGGCAAATATTAATTGGCATGAAATTAAGTTGCATACACTTATGGCTGAAAGGCCATGTGGAGAAGGAAAGCTGGCTGGGAAGATGTGCAAAAGTAGGTCAGAGGTGACCTCAGCATGGCCAGGTCATAAATTCACTGTGGATTAGCTGGGAAAGCCTGACTTAATGGCGCTAAGCTAATCCTCTCAACTACTCAACCTCAGAAAACAGTACTTAAAAAAATCCCTGCCCAGGTGCAGCAGAAAAGCACTCCTGTTGTGCGTATTTCTTACCAAAACCTTCCCCAGTCAGCTAACCCAACCAAGACATTGAGACAAGTGATCCATTCCAGACCTCTTCTGTTTACTCTGCCATAAAGCAATTAACTCACACCACTTCAGGGAGGGAACCAGAGTATTAATTTTGACCAGTTACTTTGCAGTTCACCAAAAGCTGAACATCATTCTGCCACTTTGAGTCCCGGTTGTGTACTGCCCTTAGATAGAAGTCTAAGCCACATTGCTGCTTCTTCACTACTCCTCTGAGTTGGTAAATATTGCCTATTTTACTCGGAAATCTCACTATCTTAAACTTTCATCCTTTTTCTTTCAGTTAGCTTTCTGTGAGTGTGTGACTGTTTGGGTTGTGTGTGTGTGTGTGTGTGTGTGTGTGTGTAAGACTGAATCCCCCCCCCCAAAAAAAACCACACACATTTTAGTTTACATTTGAATCTCTGGCTGGTTCTTCCCTGCACAAGACCCCAGAAACTTTGGTGTCAAAGATCTTGTTAGATTACCCCCCCCTCTGGCCTCCTAATTTGAGCCAATAATTCCCACCTTTGAATGGAGGTACTGGCATCATGAACCCTGCATCACCACATTCTGGAGGTAACACCCCCAAACAATCAGTGTGATTTTCAGGCAATTTTTTCCCCAAACTATGCAGAACCCCAATCAAATATGTCAAAACATGTGGAAACACACACACAAGTATCCAGAAACTGCTAATGCTCCCAAATACCTGTGTTTTCATCTGCAGTTCCTCTCAGAATGGTGACAGAAAGTAATGCAACGTTATTTCCTGTTACCATTTTGAGAGGAACAGCAGAGGAAAAGGAAGTATTAAGGATTCTGGTGGGAGCAGGAAAACCTGCAGCATGAATCTGGGAAGGAATTGCATCCATACTGTTACCCTGAAAGTTGGGAGACCCTTGAGGTCCTCCAGCAGTACCCATGCCTAAGAGAAATAATGGGAAATTAATCAACTCAAATTAGGAGGCTTGCAAGAGGTGGAGTAACCTAGCAAGATCTTTCCACTAATGTTTACAGGGTCCTTGTAGCAAAACCAGCCAAAGACCCAAAAGTAAACTAAAATTTGTTTATTGACGGTAATTAAATCATGCACACACACAAGAGTCAAACAGCCATTCACTCAACACAAGAGCTAACAGAACAGCTGTTGTGTTTCAAGGAAGGATAGGGAGGAAAGGTTGATAGTGGAGTTTCAGGGTTTGGGACAATAATTATCAATCCAGGAGAGTAGTGAAGAAGCAGTGATGTGGTTTAGACTTGTGTCTAAGGGCAGTACAAATCAGGATTCAATCAACTGACCACAAGGAAGGATTTTTATACCCAAAATCTGCCTGCAAGGCAGGTGTGTAAATGGCTTTCTGACTGTGTAAACAAAGAATCATAGAATTATAGAGCTGGAAGAGACCACAGCGGCCATCCAGTCCAACCCCCTGCTTTGCAGGAACACACATCAGAGCACTTCTAACAGACAGCCATTCAGCCTCTGTTTAAAAACCTCCAAAGAAGGAGACTCCAAAGAGAAGTTTGCAACAGATGCATTGGGGTCCAGAATGAGTTCATGGTCTTACTTTTAGGTGACAGGACTTAATAGACACTAGCTTTGTAATGGTGGACATAATAGCTCTGTAATGGTGGATACAATGAGTACAATGGGCACAATGAGGGAAATTTCCAGGTCAATGGGAAGAAAGTTGAAACCATAGGTCACTATTATAGAATCATAGAATCATAGCAATGTAGGGTTGGAAGAGACCACAGGGGCCATCCAGTCCAACCCCCTGCCATGCAGGAACACCCTCAAAGCATTCCCGACAGATGGCCATCCAGCCTTTGCTTAAAAACCTCCAAAGAAGGAGACTCCACTACACTCCGAGGCAGCATATTCCACTGCCGGACAGCCCTGACTGTCAGGAAGTTCTTCCTGAGGTTCCTTGGTCTCTGGAGCAGCAGAAAACAAGCCCTCTCCTTCCTCTACATGGCATCCCTTCAAATATTTAAACATGGCTCTTATGTCCCCTCTTAACCTTCTCTTCTGCAGACTAAATATGCCCAGCTCTCTAAGTCTATCCTCATAGGGCATGGCTTCCAGGCCCCTCACCATTTCGGTCTCCTTCCTCTGGACTTGCTCCAACTTGACCATGTCCTTCTTGAATTGGGGTGCCCAGAACTGGACACAGTATTCAAGATGAGGTCTAACCAAAGCAGAGTAGAGTGGTACCATTGCCTCTCTTGATCTAGACACCATACTCCTATTAATGTAACCAAGAATCATGTTGGCTTCCTTGGCTGCAACATCACACTGCTGACTCTTGTTCAGCTTGTGGTGTATTAAGACTCCTAGATCCCTTTCACACATACTGCTATCCAGCCATATGTCCCCCATCCTATATTTCTGTATTCCATTTTTTCTGCCTAAGTGCAGGACCTTACATTTTTCTTTGTTGAAATTCATTTTGTTAGCTTTGACCCAGCTCTCCAATCTGTCAAGGTCGTTTTGAAATTTGATCCTGTCCTCTGGGGTATTAGCAACCCCTCCCAATTTGGTATCATCTGCAAGTTTGATCAGCATGCCCTCCACTCCTTCATCCAAGTCATTGATGAAGATGTTGAATAGCACTGGGCCCAGGACAGAACCCTGTCGCACTCCACTAGTCACTTCTCTCTAGGATGAAAAGCAGCCATTGGTAATCACCCTTTGGGTCAACCAATTACAAATTCAACTAACAGTAGCCCTGTCCAGCCCACATTTTACTAGCTTCTTTGCAAGAATGTCACGAGGAACTTTGTCAAAGGCCTTACTGAGGTCAAGATATGCTACGTCTACAGCATTCCCTTCATCTATCAAGCTTGTAACTCTATCATAAAAAGAGATAAGAATAGTCTGGCATGACTTATTTCTGAGAAATCCATGCTGGCTTTTAGTGATTATGGCATTACTTTCTAAGTAATTACAAACTGACTGTTTAATGATCTTCTCTAGGATCTTTCCTGGAATTGATGTCAGGCTGACCAATCGATAATTATTTGGGTCCTCTTTTTTCCCCTTCTTGAAGATGGGGACGACATTTGCCCTCCTTTAGTCTGCTGGGACTTCTCCTGTTTTCCAAGAGTTCTGAAACGTTTTTGCAAACAGTCTCACAAGGAGGATTAGGAGGGCTTTAAACTAAGTACAACTGGGGAGGGAGACAAGATTATTCAGGACAAGGACTCGGCAAGTGCAGGGGAAAAAGGCCCAAATGATATTGGCCGAGTAGGAATAGCATCCAATCGTGGGAGGGGTGGAAACAATGCTATGGGACTTGCAGGAAGGGCACGGGGACTTAAGTGTCTCTACACTAATGTACGGAGTATGGGAAACAAACAAGATGAATTTGAACTCCTAGTACAACAAAATAAATATGATTTGATCAGGCATCACTGAGACCTGGTGGGATGAGTCTCACGATTGGAATGTAGGAATAGAGGGGTATAGCCTATTTTGTAGAAATAGACCAAATAAGAAAGGAGGAGCAGTAGCCTTATATGTCAAGGATGTTTTCACCTGTGAAGAGATCCATGACTTGAACACCGGAAGCCAGGTCGAGAGCATCTGGGTAAGAATTAAGGAGCGAGAAACAATAGGGATATTATAGTGGGGGTTTACTACAGACCTCCAAGCCAGACTGAGGACCTCGATGGCGCTTTCATAGACCAAATGACTGCACATTCAAAAAGGAGAGATACAGTAATAATGGGAGATTTCAACTACCCGGATATATGTTGGCAGTCAAACTCTGCAAAGGCGGCAAGGTCCAGCAAATTTCTTGCTTGTCTTGCAGACAATTTCATGGTCCAGAAGGTGGAAGAGGCAACAAGGGGATCAAATATTCTGGATCTGATCCTGACCAACAGGGAAGACCTTGTTAATGACGTTGAACTGGTTGGATCTTTAGGAGAGAGTGACCATGCCCTATTAGAATTTGGCATTCAGTAGGGAAGAGAAGACAAGTGTAGCCAGGCACTTGTCTTAGATTTTAAAAAAGCAGACTTCTGTAAACTGAAGGAGCTACTGGCTGAAATCCCGTGGTCAGGAATAGTCAATAAGAAAGGAGTTCAGGATGCGTGGGAGTTCTTTAAAAGGGAGATACTGAAGGCATAGGCTAAAACTGTGCCATTAAGGAGGAAAAATGGAAGGCATCTGAACAAACCGGAATGGTTGACTAAAGAGCTCTCAGCTGAGCTAAGTATTAAGAAAAACATGTACAGGAAATGGAAGAAGGGGGGAATCACCAAAGAAGATTATAAGCAAGTAGCCAGGAGATGTAGGGAGAAGGTCAGAAAGGCTAAAGCACAGAATGAACTTAGGCTGGCCAGAGACATTAAAAACAATAAAAAGGGCTTTTTTAAATATGTCCGCAGCAAAAGGAAAAAGAAAGAGACGATAGGGTCACTGCGCAAGGAAGATGGTGAATTAATAACAGGAGGAAGAAAAAAGGCAGAACTCCTCAACACCTTCTTCGCCTCAGTTTTTTCCCAAAAGGATAAAACACGCAACCTGGCGGTTGGGGAGCAGGTGAGGAAGTGGGGGAAATGCAGCACAGAATAGATAGAGAGGTAGTACAAGAATACTTGGCCACACTGGATGAATTCAACTCTCCAGGGCCAGATGAATTGCATCCTAGGATTTTAAAAGAACTAGCAGAGGTCATTGCGGAACCTCTTGCTATAATCTTTGAAAACTCTTGGCGGACCGGAGAAGTTCCGGCAGACTGGAGGAGGGCAAATGTTGTCCCCATCTTCAAGAAGGGAAAAAAAGAGGACCCAAATAATTATCGCCCAGTCAGCCTGACATCAGTACCTGGAAAGATCCTGGAGCGGATCGTCAAGCAGTCAGTTTCTAATCACTTAGAAAACAATGCCGTAATTACGAAAAGTCAACATGGATTTCTCAAAAATAGGTCATGCCAGACTAATCTTATCTCTTTTTATGATAGAGTTACTTGCTTGATAGATGAAGGGAATGCTGTGGACATAGTATATCTTGATTTCAGTAAGGCCTTTGACAAAGTTCCCCATGACATTCTTGCAAAGAAGCTAGTAAGATGTGGGCTGGACAGGGCTACTGTCAGGTGGATTTGTAACTGGTTGACTGACCGTACCCAAAGGGTGGTCACCAATGGCAGATTCTCATCCTGGAGAGAAGTGACTAGCGGGGTGCCACAGGGTCCTGTCCTGGGCCCGGTGCTGTTCAATATCTTCATTAATGACTTGGATGAAGGAATAGAGGGCATGTTCATCAAATTTGCAGATGACACCAAATTGGGAGGGGTTGCTAATACGCCTGATGACAGGATCAAAATTCAAAAGGACCTGGACAGATTGGAGAGCTGGGCCAAGGCTAACAAAATGAATTTCAAGAGAGAGAAATGTAAGGTCCTACACTTAGGCAGAAAAAATGGTATGCAGAAATATAGGATGGGGGACACGTGGCTGGCTAACAGTACGTGTGAAAGGGATCTAGGAGTCTTCATAGACCACAAGCTGAACATGAGTCAGCAGTGTGATGCGGCAGCCAAGAAGGCCAACGCAATTCTTGGTTGCATCAATAGGAGTATGGTGTCTAGATCGAGGGAGGTATTGGTACCACTTTATTCTGCATTGGTTAGACCTCATCTTGAATACTGTGTCCAGTTCTGGGCACCCCAATTCAAGAAGGATATGGATAAGCTGGAGCAGGTCCAGAGGAGGGCAACCAAAATGGTGAGGGGCCTGGAAGCCATGCCCTATGAGGACAGACTTAGAGAGCTGGGTATGTTTAGTCTGCAGAAGAGAAGGCTGAGAGGGGACATGATAGCCATGTTTAAATATTTGAAGGGATGTCATGTCAAGGAGGGAGTGGGCTTGTTTTCTCCTGCTCTTGAGACCAGGACAAGGAGCAATGGATGCAAGCTGCAGGAGGGGAGATTCCGCCTGAACCTCAGGAGGAATTTCCTGACAGTCAGGGCTGTCCGGCAGTGGAATGTGCTGCCACGGAGTGTGGTGGAGTCTCCTTCTTTGGAGGTTTTTAAGCGGAGGCTGGATGGCCACTTGTTGGGAGTGCTTTGAGGGTTTTCCTGCATGGCAGGGGGTTGGGCTGGATGGCCCTTGCGGTCTCTTCCAACTCTACATTTCTATGATTCTATGAAAGATTATTCCAATTGGTTCAGAAATGACTTCTGCCAGTTCTTTTAATGCCCTTCGATGTAATTCATCCAGCCCTGGGGACTTGAATTCATCTAGTTTAGCCAGATATTCTTGTACTACTTCTCTACTCATTCTGTGCTGCATTTCCCTTGCTTCCTCACCTGCTCGCCATGCCTCAGGTTGGGTATTTCTATCCTTTTGGGAGAAAACTGAGGCAAAGAAGGTATTGAGTTGTTCTGCCTTCTCACTTCCCCCCGTAATTTATTGGTTACCTTCTCCACACAGTGATCCTATCATTTCCTTGTTTTTCCTTTTAATGTGGACACATCTAACAAAGCCCTTTTTATAGTTTTTGTAGTATCTGGGAAGCCTGAGTTATCATATTCACACCTCCTTTTTCAGAAGGCATTTGGAGGAGTGCCTCTTATACAGTGGCAAATATGTACTTACATAGGTACATAGGTACATAGGTACATACAAATGTACCAACCCAAAAGAGAAAAAAAGCCAATCACAGCCGCCGGGGTGGGGTGAGGGGAGTAGTGGGAGTGGTCACTGCTAAAGTAGTGCAGATGCATGAACTAGCACTCCTCCGAATCAAAAGGAAACACATAGAGGAGCTGTGCGGAAGCAAATGAGGGAAAGCCTGTGTTATTTGGATGCAATAAGACATGGTAAGAAACAGCGCAAACCGTTTCACGTGCCTTGTGCAGAAAGGGCCAATGACCTGTCTACCTGGAGGGGATATATCACCTACCTTTGCAGTGCACATGTTCATCCAGTGTCCCCTTCAGTTTCTACTTTTTCCTATTATTTTCCTCCCACCACCACCCTGGGATCTCTTCTCATCTCCTTCCTGTTGAGGGGAAAAACTTAATTTCCTTTCTCTTCCTTCCCCTTCATTGTCTAGGTTTCCTTAAATCAGGGATGGGTAACTCTGGAAGCCATGGGGTGCATTAGCCCCCAAAGAGATTTTGGAGGGCAGCACCAACCTCCCCAGGAAAAAGAAGGATTGCCCTGAAACAACCTCTGGGGGCATGGGGGCATTTCCAACATGGATTTTTGCAGGGGGCCTTCTTAGGCCATTTTAGGCCCAGAAGAAGTCACTTTCTATTCACTTCCTGTTTCAGATCATTCATCTTCTGGGCCTAAATTGGGGAAATGCTAAAGGTTTTTTTTGGGGGGGGAGGTGGCCCCTGAGGTCCTAATCCTGACTAGTAGCTGTGAAAAGACATTTCAGTTTCCTCCCCTCTCCCACAGCTTGTTTGACAGCTGAAAAGTCTTTTTTAAAGCCTCTAGTCAGGATTTCTGCAAAAAATGGGATGGGAGAGTTGTGGATGTTTGGCAGTTGATGATCTAGTTTCTGTTTTCCTGCAACTTCTCTCCCCACAAGACCTTTCATAGAAATCCTGACTAGATGCTGTGAAAAGACATTTTCTGTTTCCTCCTGCCCCACTGTTGGTTTGACACCTGAAATGTCTTTTCACAGTTTCTTGTCAGGATTGGAGACTCAGCCTCTCTTGGAGGCTGAGAGAATGTGACCTGCCCAAAGCCACCCACTGGGTTTCCATGGCTGAGCAAGTATTTGAACTTTGTTCTCAAGAGTCACAGTCCAATACTCAAACCACTACACCGCAGCAGCTCAGTATCACAAGGACAGTGTAAAAATTCTTCAGGTAAAACTATGGCCATTTCCACACTAAACTGTTCCAGTGCTGTTATTCCACTTTCAACATCCTATGGAATCCTGGGGTTTACAGTTTAGTGAGGGGTCTTTGAGGCCCCTCACTAAACTGCAAACTCCAGGATTCCATAGGATGTTGGAAGTGGAATAACCGCACTGTAACAGTCTAATGTGGAAATGGCCTACACCGTGGTTCAGCTCTCACCAGTTTAAGGACTTACTGTTTAGTTGCTAATGCCCATCCTCCACAACCACCCAGTAGCTGGTGGAGAGTAGGGTAGGACATATCTCCATAGCTAGATGTCAGACTGATGACACCACCTACCAAGACCCTTCAGAAGTCCAGGAAGATAGCAATAGCAGTTACATTTCTATACCACTTGTCAGTGCAAAGCATTCCCTAAGTGATTTACAGTGTGGTTTTAGCTAATTGCCCCCAACAAGCTGGGTACTCATTTGATGGACTATGGAAAGGTGGAAGGCTGAGTCAACTTGGAGCCCTGCAGGATCGAACTCACATCATTGTGGCTGCAGGACCAGAATTTAACCACTGTGCCACCAGGTGCCATCATTCTTCATTCTTTTTTGTTTTCAATCCTTCTTCTGTTGTCCCCAACTGTATGTTTTAATCCCTCATAATAGGCTGTACTCTAATTGTTGCTTTATACCGTTATGATTTCTTCCATTATTATCAAGTGTATTTATTTTACTTTAATTGGAGAAATCCAGTTTGGGAACATGCATACCTGAGTCTGGAACTCTTTATCCCAAAAATGTCATACCGGCTGATACCATGACAACCTCTTTTCTCCATCAGCCATGATATGATTGTGGAGGGCAAGTTATAGCAGCTAAGTGGTGAGTCTTGGAGGTGGTGGGGCTTTGGTCATTGTGGAAGGAGAAAGAGAAATTCAAACTTCACAGCACCCAAAAAAGACATGCAAAGATGTAAGTTGGATTTGCCTACATTAACTGGATGCCACCATAGAATTACTAAAAATATAGAACATTCATGAGCATGGACATATAAGGACAATGAATGCCAATAAGAAAAAAAATGTATCGACCCATTTGTCTTTCTCAAGTTTTGAATATATAGTGTCTGTTCTTTGGTAAATGAGACATTCTTTGTCTCATGGAAGAAACGTACTTGTAGAAGTACTTGGGTTTTTAATGCAACTATATAAATTAGAGGAGAGCAGAGATTCTTCCGCTTCTGTGCTGAAACATTTTATTATTGGCATTTGAGAGTATTGTGATCATTGTTTGGATCCAGGTTTTTTGATTGCATCCCTGCATTGCATTTGTTCCTAAAGCTAGAACTCACATTGTCAACTGAACCCATTTGCTTTAGAAGGAAAGTTTTGAGCACCCTCAGATATAAAGGAAGGAGGAGAGGCACCATTGTGTTTATAGGACTGGAATTTTGGGAAGTAAGACCATAGATTCATCAAATGTTTTAAAGGATATAGGCTTTCTCATTCTTTACCATGGCTACAGATTGGTTGTCCTAGTATTCCCAGCCACCCAATAGAAAATTTGGGGTGGACTCTCTACACTTAGTCTGGACATTTTAACAAACTCAGTCTGACTCCCTTTTCACATGGCATTTCCAAAGTGAAAGGGCCCCTTGAGCATCCCGTAAATGTGAGGAGCAGTCCATGCGGCGCACTCACATTTGTGTGACGCTCAAGGGCTTAACGTGGACTGTGCACGCATTTTTTCATTTTCGGTTTAAAGCCGAAAATGCTGCATGGTCACGCATTGCTCCGGGGCCCCACACACATTTACCTGGCATGCGGAGCCTCAGGAGCTGGGCTGGTCATGCTTCCTGTGCAGTGCAGCCTGGGAAAGGTCACGTGACCAGAAAGCAGCTGCAGACCAGGGAAAGCTCGCGTGACCAAGAAGCAGCTGCAGAGCCGAATTAGCAGGGACGCGAGAGCCTTCCTCCCCAGGCTACTTGCGCTAGCCCTGGACCCCAACTCCGTGAAAGGGTAAGGTGCGAAAAGGGTATGGGTCAAGGAATGGGTCAGCCACAGACATTACAGGCACCAGCTGTTGTCATAAAATGAGAGGGATTATAGACAATTTCTGTTCAGAATACACCTAGTAGAAAGACACGAGA
Source organism: Iguana delicatissima (assembly GCA_948472985.1). NCBI lineage: Eukaryota > Metazoa > Chordata > Lepidosauria > Squamata > Iguanidae > Iguana > Iguana delicatissima. The sequence continues at coordinate 170,841 of CAOKZL010002279.1, read as the reverse complement.
GACATACTTTCCACATTCACATATATTCTTAGTACTCTGATCACTTTGGTGTTTCTTTCCAAATGATCAATTGTCAAAATTTGCAACACATAATTGTACGTCTATGACACCTTCCAATATATTGACCATAGGGCCATTTACAGCCCACTCCTCCCATACATAGTCCACCAGCTTTATGACACTGACGCATAGTCAAAATGTGTTCGGGCAACCCTGTAGAAAAGCAAAAAAAAAAAAAGAATGTTGAATGGAGACTTGGGAAAACCATGTGGAAATTCAAACAAGATTCAGAGTTGAAATTCTCACTCATATGGAAAGAGGAAGAATGCTCCTGGGATGGATCAAATGTCTTTCTAGCTTAGAACTCTGTTTCCAGCAGTGGCTAGTAAGAACTTCTAAGAAGCTTACAAACTTTGGGTCAGGTCAACCATTCTACCACGTTTGTCCTTGAAATTTGTTATAGTGTGTCTGAATATGATTTTCAGTCAACATATTTTGAGGGTGTCTGAGCATTTCTTGACATATATCAGTTTTCACTCATGATTTCCATTTTTATTTAAGGAAAGACAATTGAAACATTACATAATTTAGTGATTTTTTAAAAGTGAATAATTTAAAAATTTAAAACAGCCCAAAGCCATGTATGTATTGAATCATTATATTAAAAAGAAAACTATTTTTGAGAACCAAAACCAAAAATTTGCAATGATTTTGTGGTATCTTCAGCAGTGATGTATTTAAATATTTTACTCCAAGTCTCAAGTCAAGTCTCAATTCCTTGAAGATACTTTCAAGTCAAATCTTAAGTCTGGGGGCCAAATTTATACCTCAACCTATACTCCAGAATTTCTGGACAGAATTTTGAATAAAGTCAATTTTAACAATTTAAGCAGAGTTAGCCTTTCACATTTGCAGTTTTGCCATTTGCAGCTTTGGAAGTGGGTAATAGGATCCTTCTAACTCCCGCTTCTCGAAGCTGTAGGCTTTTGTGCCAATGGGCATAAAAGAGTCTGCAGTTTTGGAAGTGGGGAATAGGATCCTTCGTACTTCCCATTTCTGAAGCTGGATGCTTTTTTGAAAGGAGGGTGATAGAATCCTTCTTACTCTCCATTACTAAAGCTTCAAAGACTTTAGAAGGAAGGATCCTTCTTCCTCAAGCCCATTGCCTGACACATTTGCTGTTCCCCTCTGAGAAACATGTCCTGCACTCTGGGGACACATCTTGTCTTCTGCTCTTAGGAATAGTTTTAGAAAGCTCCTCAGATATGCAGTGGGGACAGGCTGCTGAACAGACCTCAAACCTGCCTCAATCTCATTGCCTAACCCGTTTGCTGTTTGCCTCCAAGAAATTAACTTTGGGCTTGAGACAGATTTTCATGTGATCAGTAGGCAAAAAGAGATAGAAATGCTGGCCATTTTTGTATTACACTTGCTATAGTGCTATTATTCCACTTTCAACATCTTTTGGAATCCTGGGATTTGCAGTTCAGTGAGGGGCATTTAGAATTCTCATCCAGAAAGCTCTTTGGCCTCAGTAAACTACAAACTCCAGAATTCCACAGAGTGTTGAAAGTAGAATAATAGCACTATAAAAGTGTAATGCAGAAATAGTCATTGTTCAAAGTTGCAAGGTTTCTGTATGATTGTGCTATGTTACTGAACCAAGGGCAGCAAGTAGGTCACTAAAAATACACAAGTCACAAGTCGTGTTGAGTCAGTACATTATTAATTGCTGATTTGAGTCAGGGGCCCTTTTCGCACCTTACCTTTGTCGCGGTGGCGGGGGGCGGTGCTCGAGCCACTCATGGCAGCCCTTCTGCCTCCCGCAGCTGTTTCCCAGTCGCGCAAACACCCCGCCCCTTCCTTCTGCAGTGCAGTCTGGGAGCTGTAGGCTGCGCTGAGGGAGGAAGCGTGACCAGCCTGGCTCATTCAACACACTGCACACAGGTAAGTGTGCGAGGGCCCTGGGAGCACTGCGCGACCACACAGTATTTTCGGCTTAGAGCTGAAAATAAGAAAATGCGTGCATGTCCTGCCTTAGGCTTGTGAGAGTCGTGTGAACGGGAGTACGTCGTACAGACCAACGCTCCCATTTACGAGACGCTCAAGGGGCCCTCGCGCTACAGAAACGGCATGCGAAAAGGGCCAGGGTTGAGCCACTGAAGTGACTTAAGCCCAATTTGAGTCTGAGACAATTAACTCAAGTCTATATCACTGTCCTTTGGTGTCCAGAGGGGCCTAGGGCATAAGGTTGCCCCTGGTCCTTATTACAGTTGCCTATCCCCAATCTAGGGGGCCAATGTTGGGATAAAAGGAATGTGAAATTAAGTATCAAGATGGAGCAGTCACCAGTAACTATTAAAAATATTTTTAATTTTTTAAATTTTATATGTTTTTGTTTTTGATGTTTTTGAACATTTTTGGAAGCCACCTTGGGTCCCACTCTGGGAGAAAAGGAGGCATATAAGTTTAATAAATAAATAATTAAATAAACAAATACATAATTTTTTGCATTTTTTAGAAACAACAGAGCTAGATTTGAACAACTTAATTCTATGGTAAGAATAGGACTGTTTCGAAAAATTCCATACCATGAAAGAACATGCATCTGTGGTGCATCAGCCATAGAGGATATTGTGCATATACTGTTTGATTGCTGTGTATATACCAAGGTGAGATCCCAATACTTACAATCACTTCTGGTTAGAACGACCAATTGGGATCTAACTGTTAAATTGACCTATTTTCTTTCCGGAGAGAATTCACACTCAGTCCACAGGATTGCAAAATTTATTATAAAAGCTGCCTACCTGAGAGATCTTTTTCTCACACAAAATGGGGTCTCCTGTCATGGCGATGAGCTTATTTAAATGTTAGGACTGAATTTTTATACTTGTTATTTTATCTTTCTTGTTTACCATGTATTTTACTTCTTATATCAAACTCACTATTTATTAAGTTTAAGTTTATGTGTTTTAATTATTTTAGTTAATTTTATATGAGCTGAGTCCATTTGTATGTAATTTTTATATCTGTATTTTTGTATTATGTATTATACTTTTATTGTTGATATGGTCAGCTGACTAATCAATAAATGATGATGATGATGATGATGATGATGATGATGAGAAACAGCAGAATTTATAAGCACTTAATATAAAAACTTCTGAAGTTACTTCTCTCAAATTTTCCGGCTCAATCTTCTCTTTAGAGTTTACTGTGTCTGTATTTGGATGAGTGTGGGGAAAAAGTTATAGCCACATTTAGCTTCCCACTAGAAGCCACTGGTAATCTGGATTCCCAAATCTTCATTAAGATTCAAGGTCCAGATCAGTCTAGATTGAGTCCAGATTGATTCAAGTTGAACAGAACCCAGATCTGAATTGACAAATCAGATTCCAAACTGAATGAGGGCTTTTCTACAAAGCCCCAATTTCCATATGTATGTGCATATACATCTTTGAATGTCAAGCCATAGTCCAGAAGACATTTGGAAGTGGCCCCCATTTCCTTCTCAAGAGGGTCTGCCTTTTCTTCTTCTCCTGCCATGGCTATCCTTGAAAATTTAAAATCAAAAACACACAGAATAGTGATGTAAAGACTACTTACAGATGTTCTCATCTCAACAAGAAAGAGTGTCTTGACACATCAAGAAGCTCTGAAGAAAAACAGTCAACTACTATGGGATTTTTTTAAGGTTGGCAATTTTTCCCAGAAAAAGTATTTTCCCACAAAACACTTTCATACTGAAAAAAAGTTCTTGTGTAAAATAAATGGATTTCTGTGCAAAACATTCTTTTTGTGCAAAAAGGCCTGAATTCTGTCAGACTAGAGTATAATTCTTGAGTGATGTGTTAACACTCATGTAAATACTGTTGACTTAATAGGTCTACCCCTGCTGGGTCTAACCAACAGGATTCAAGCCAAACACCTTATGCACAAATGACTGTTTCTCCCAAAGTTACAAAATGTGAAAAAAAAATGTTGAAAATTGTACAAACATCATATTTTGCCCAATGACAGCCTTCAAAATCCTTCGTTTTTGTTTGCAAGAATGAAACAAGTGAAGGTTTACACCCATACCATGTTTCAACCCAAATGAACATTGACTTATTGGGAAGGGTCAGTTGTCTGCCTGTTTTTTTTTTCACCTTGATATCTTCAGAGTTTTTCAGCTGTTGCTTCTTGTAATGTGTCACCGGTTCCCATAAATCTGTTTCGTGCACACTGATCTGTAAATGTCGCCATCAAGTACCTCTTACCTGAAGCAACCAGCAGCAGTACCAAGAAGGGAAGGACAAAGAAGCTGCAGAAGTTCTTCATGGTACAATCACTGTGGAAAATTCTGTGTTAAAATGCAAGAATGAAGTTGGCTTCTTGTTCATGCCAAATGGTGGGGGCGTTGAATGCACCTTTCTTATGGAACTCACCTGTGGTGAGAAACTGTGATCAGACAAAGTCCTTAAGGAAGCCCTGTGAAAGTGAAGAAAACACAACCTGAGGTCTTGTATACATTTAACAGGGGTAAATTCTGCTGAAATTAAATATGCTTGCTTCTAAATAGATAAAAATAAACATTTTGCTGTTTAGAATTTCATAGCCTGTCCATGCCATGCAGGCAAATTAAACCAGACCATTCCATAGATTTGGATCAATGGGAGAATTTTAAGGCCCTTTCCTAACCTTACCTTTTTTTGGCGCTGTGGTGTGGGGATCGCACGAGCAGCCTCCAGCGAGAGGATCTCGCATGAGCTCCTGCTCCTGAGCAAGTAGCATTAGAGCCCTGCCTCTTCCTTCCGCAGTGCAGCCTGGGAGTTTCCCAGGCTGCGCTGGGGCAGGAAGCGCAACCGCCGCGGCTCCGGAGGCTCCACATGCACAGCAAGTGCACGTGGGGCCCTGGAGCAATGTGCGATTGTGCACCATTTTCGGCTGAAAGCCAAAAATGAAAAAGTGTGTGAGCGGTGCCTGCCAGACCCAGGAGCATCGTGCGATTGTGAGTGCATCGTGCAGATCGCTCCTCACAATCAGGCGACACTCGAAGGGCCCTTTCGCATGAAAAATGCCATTCAAAAAGGGCCTAAGGCAGAAAAATGCAACTGGGATTGTTTCCAATAAGACCACTTTTAAAAGATACTTTAAAACGGTGTTTCATAAAACCTGACGTGGATATTTTGAGGCTTTCTTTGAGGTATATACAAATAAGATAAAAGACAGCATATGAATCTTGTATATAACTGTCATGAGGCATACAAATAAAATATTAATACTTGCTCATTGTCAGTACATACGCACCTGAAGAAAAGTCTCCAGGAATTTCCAACCTAAAAACAAAACAAAACAAAAACCTTCTAGTACCATTTGCTGGCAACTAAAACTGTCATGTTTCCTTTTCTATATGAATTTTAAGAAAACAGTGTTAAAAATCCACATGCAAAATTAAGTATTTTGCTCCATTCCTACCAGTAGCAGTGCAATATATACATGGAAGGACCCTAGAATCAATACATCCCTCACTGGAAATCACATACATTGTTGCTGTGCGCCTTTAAATTGTTTCCAACTTATGTTAACCCTAAGGAGAACTTATCATGAGGTTTTCTGGGGCTGAGAGTTTGTGACATGCGCAGGTCACTGACTGGGTTTCCCTCTCCGAGTGGGGAATCAAACCCTGGTCTCCACGTTTGTAGTCAACCCCTCAAACTGCTACACCATTCTGGCTCTCAAAAAACATTTCCAACTTATGGTGACCCTAAGATAAATCAATCATAGGGTTTTCTGAGGCTGAGAGTATGTGATGCATGTAGGGTCACCCAGTGGGTTCCATGGCTGAGTGGAGAATTGAACTCTGGTCTCTAGGGTCATAGGGCCTTTCTAAACTACACTGTTATAGGGATATTATTCCACTTTCAACATCCTGTGGAGTTCTGGGGTTTGTAGTTTACTGAGGCCCAAGAGCTCTCTGGCTGAGAATTCTAACTGCCCCTCCCTAAACTGCAAATCCCAGGATTCCATAAGATGTTGAAAGTGGAATAATAGCATTATAATACTGTAGTGCAGAAAGGCTCATAGTCCAATGCTCAAACCACTATGCCATGCTGGGACTCACCACATACAGAGACTATTACAATACATTTTGTGAGCCATGTGGGATATGTCTGGAAGCCTGGCTAGTAGGCCTGAATACTATCAGTTATCTGTTGCGACTGGAGAAAAGGAACTAGATTATCTTCTTTTTACTAATATAGCAGTATTCTGTGAATTTGATTAGGACTGCAGGTTAAAAAACAAAACAAAACCTGGAGCTGCTGCACATAACTTAGAGCTGGAACACACATTGGTAGGGATGTAATTCTTTACTATCTTCCTTCTTGAAGGAACCCATGGGCAATTTTAGCAGATTTCTTCTAGCTGCTTGAGCAAATGGAAACTAGGATGTTGCAAGGTCACTATCAGGGTATTCCTGTTCAAGATAGAATATGCGTATGTGGGGCATCTGCCATTGAAGAGCTTGCCCACTACTTACTGCACTGTCAGCTATACGTTAATATGAGAGACCACTACTTCAACCCATTTTTAGTTAGTTGGAGAGAGTGGGATGACGAGTCCAAGCTGACTTTCCTTTTGAAAGGGGTTAATCCTTTTGTGGCTCAAAGAGTAGCCCTCTTTGCATATTTTGCAACTAAATTGAGGAAGAAAGTACTAGATAAAGGGTCTGCCTCTCCGGCTCTTGGGTCATCTCTTTTTAATCACTTTTTAATCATTTCAGGGGTGTTCTTGTGATTCAGAGGGGTTGGTCTGTTTATTCTGAAAACTGCTATTTTATTTGTAGATATTGTTTTGTATTTTATATTTTATATTTATATTAGCTGTTGATGTGTTTCCTTGCTGCTGCTGCTTTTGTTCTCTTTTCCATGTTTTGGGTTTTGTTCCCTCATTTTAATTGTTTGATATAGTCCGTAGACTGATTCAATAAAGATTTGGTGATGATGATGGATTCTAGCTGCAACAAAATCTATGGTCATTTCTGTACTACAGCCCCATCCCTGCATGGGGACGGGTTGAAGCTGGCCTGTGACGTGTGCTACCGCATGGCGTAGTTGCAGTCCTGCTCCTGTTGCATCCCCAGCCATTGTGATTTCACATTATACTGTTACCAGAAAAAGTCTAGTAATAGACCCCTTTTGCTCAGTGTTCTCATTGGCTGGGGCCGTGCGGCATGGGCAGAAGTGCTATCTAGGTGCCTCATTCCTCAGTGCTGCACAAGAAAAGTCTGGCTGCACTGCAGAGGGAAGGAGTATGTCCTGACAGCTACCATCCACTGGAAAGGCACTGCTGGAAGGGGGTGCAGGAATGTCCTGGGATGCAGGAAAGGTGTGGAAAGGGCCTTCAAAAACCACATCATTTTTGAATATTATTTGCAATTCAGACCTTATTCTGCGCAAAATTTGCTTATAGCTGTTTTGTGCAAAAACAATAACAACAACAACCAAAAAACAGCATCTTTTGAACTGAAGATAACACATCTATGCAAACATTATTTCCTGCACAGAAAATGCTGTTTCCTGCTGGGATAGGTTGTAATCTATGCAAGTCACATGTGACCTTTCTACAGAATAGTTCCCCACTTACAGTAGTTTCTGCATGTGAAACAGCATTTTCTGTGCAGGAAACAATATTTAAACATGGAAATATTTTTGTCGTTTTTTTGTGCAGGACTGCCATGTATTGATTTTGCACAGAATAAGTCTCAAACTGCGAAGATTCTCATCAGTGCAGGATTGTTCTCATCAGAGTTTTTAACACTTGAAGAACATGTTTTTGACCATTTTTTTTCAAATATTTTCCAATATTCTTCCCACCCTAACCATTGTTTAAAATCTGTAAACACACCAGTGTCCTTTAAAATAGTACACACATGCTATTGCCTGGAGAAGGATGGACCAAGATACCCAGCAACTTAAACTCTTTATTAAGCCTCAGAGTACTTTTGGCTATTTGGCACACACAGATTCCTTTCTTCTCCAGAGGGAAAGAAGGGAAGAGTGGTTTGCCCTTGGTTTATCCATATCTCTGCCTTTCACTGGAAAAGATGGAGAAGAAGCACTGGGAGGTACTGGCTGGGGTAGCCTTCTCTTCTTTGCTTAATGGCTGAGGGCAGAGGAGAAAACTGTGGTATTGTCCTTTGTGACATTTATGTATGGTTCTTCAGTGATTCCATTCAACTTTTCCTTTGCCTCTAGAACCATAAATTCCCAGTCCAATATGGGAATGGGACAAAGAGGTATTTAGATGTTTATATCTAAATAGGAATCTCCAGTTACTTACCAAAGATCTCAGAAGCTTCTAGCTTTCTTCCTTTTCCAAGCTCTCCTTCAGGCTTTTACATCTCACTCCTACTGTTCCTCTTTGCCTCAACTATTTATAATCATCTAAGGAAACATCCACCTTCACAATCTATCTGGATGGTTACCTCATGTCAGAACCAGGGAACATGTTGCCCACCTGAATCGCCTCATATTTTTTAACCAAGAAATGCCTCATTGTATGTGCTTTTAACAGTAAGGCACATTGAGATCAAAGTTCCAGCTAGGTTATCATGCTACCTTCACCCATAGGTGAAGTGCAATCAGTTCCCATACCAGCATTTTCAAGCCACTCTTCCAACTTTCACTGAAACGATTTTAATTCTCTCTGTTTTTCTTTTGTCTTGCACTTTTCTATTCTCTCTATATTTTCTCTCCTTATACCCTATACATTCTTTTTCTAAAATTTACTTTTGTGTTCTCTCTATATTTTGCTTTTCTGTGCCCTCTAGTCTGAATTTCAACCTCTAAGTACCAGTTCTTATAAATCCAGAGACAATGCAAGATTATGGAGAAGCCATTTTTTAAAAAATAAAAATAAAAATCTTTTGAATTGTAGTGATGCTGAGAACAAACACCCTGATTAAATTTGGGCCTGCATGACACATGCTTCAAATAAGAAGAAATTGAAGCTGCTTTACGTGTACTGTATGCACTGTAAGGTATGTGATTTAGCAGCCCTCAGTAACAATATTCCACTGCTTCACCAGTTTCTTGTAAAGTCTGCTTCTAAATTTGCAGTAAGGGCTGCAGGCTGTAGGCATCTCCTTTTTCTATTATTCCTCCGAACTGTAGATGTCTGCATGTTTGCTTGTTTGTTTGTTTTTTCTGGATGGCTCTCCATGGCTTTGCTCAAGAGCTACTGTCTCTCTTCATCCCAAAGTATTTGTTGCCTAACATCACTCTTCCCTTTGCATTCAGCAGAAGTTGCAACTCGACCACTCATTGTTTCATCACTATTTTGTGGTTATTTGCTGTCAAGCCAACTTTAACTTATGGCGACCCTAAGAATGGAGGGCCTCCAGGACCCTCAGTCAACCATTGCCCAGCTCAGACCTTCCACACTCTGCAACATGGCTTGCTTGACTGAGGCATTTTCCACACTGCACTGTTACATTGCTATTATACCATTTTCAACATCCTGTGGAATCCTGGGCTTTGCAGTTTAGGAAGAGGCATTTAGCATTCTCAGCCAGAAAGCTCTTTGTTCTCAGGAAACAACAAACCCCAGAATTCCACTGGATGTTGAAAGTGGAACAATAGCACTATAACAGTGTAGCACAGAAATGGCCTAAGTCAGTCCACCTATAGTGTGGTTTCCCCGTTTTCCTACAGCTTCACCAAGCATTGTCATCTTTTCCAGTGAGTCATGATATATCCAAAGTATGACAGCCTCAGTTTAATCATCTTCCCTTCTAGTGAGAATTCAGGCTTGATTTGCTCTGAGACTCATTTATTTGTCTGATCCCTATTAATAATTAGTAAAACACTGTTTTAAATTAGCAAGGTTAGTTTGCTGTATACCACTCTGCTATCTTTAGATAGAGGCCAGGAAATAAATATTTTAATCAAATAAATTAATAATTTATTTTATGAAAGCCATTCTATAATGATCCACCATAAATGTTGCCTTGGTGATATTTGTGTATCTCAAGATAACATCATCGTTCCTCATTCCAAATGTATTGTGGTGATGTTGCTGGTGATGATAGTGGTAGGTGGTAAATGGTGGTTGTTAAACAGAGATGAGCCTACAAAACAAGGAGCAAGCCCTTCAGTTGGTTCCTCCATCAGAAGAAGGAAATCTGGGCTTCTTTGAAGGGAGCATTGCAAACTGAATTGGAAGTATAAACTTTACATGATTGTACCAGAGTCCTCAGCACCATCTAAGATGGCCATTGAAATAGTTGACTGGGGAAAAGATGGTTTACATGCAGGATTACTCCTTCAGTTAGGTAGAGTGAGATGTTCATCTCAAAAGATTATGAAGTAATCAATAACTTGGATGAAAGAATGGAGAGCATGCTGATCAAATTTGCAGATGACACCAAATCAGGAGGGGTTGCTAATATTCCAAAGGACAGGATCACAATTCAAAATAACCTTGACAGACTGCAGGGCAGGGCCAGAGCTAACAAAATGAATTTCAACAATGAGAAATGTGAGGTCCTACACTTAGGCAGAAAAAATGGAATGCACAAATATAGGATGGAGGACACGTGGCTGGATAATAGTACATGTGAAAGGGATCTAGAAGTCTTGGTGGACGACAAGCTGAACATGAGTCAGCAGTGTGATGTGGCAGTTAAGAAAGCCAATGCAATTCTTGGTTACCTCAGTAGGAGTATGGTGTCCAGATCAAGGGAGGCAATGGTACCACTCTATTCTGCTTTGGTTAGACCTCATCTGGAATCCTGTGTGCAGTTCTGGGCACCTCAGTTCAAGAAGGATATTGACAAGCTGTAACATGTCCAGAGAAGGGTGACCAAAATTGTGAAGGTCTGGAAGCCATGCCCTATGAGGAGTGGCTCAGGGAGCTGGGTATGTTTAGTCTGCAGAAGAGAAAGCTAAGAGGGGACATGATCGCCATGTTTAAATATTTGAAGGGATGTCATGTTGAAGACAGAGCAGGCTTGTTTTCCATTGCACCAGAGATTGGACAAGGAGCAATGGATTCAAGTTGCAGGAAAGGAGATTCCGCTTGAACCTCAGGAAGAACTTCCTGACAGTCAGAGCTGCTTGGTAGTGGAATATGCTGCCATGGACTGTGGTTGAGTCTCCTTCTTTGGAGGTTTTTAAGCAGAGGCAGAATGGCCATCTGTTGGGAATGCTTTGATGTGTGTTCTTGCATAGCAGGGGGTTGGACTGGATGGCCCCTGGAGTCTCTTCCAACTCTATGATTCTGTGATTCTGTGAAAGGTATCAAATAGCTTCACCCCTCTTCAAGAATAACTCTGCCACCCCTCTGGAGATATGGAAGCTACTATATGCACTCATTGAAAATGCCTGTCTTCTTTCTCACTCTGAGGAAAATAGGCTCTGGGAAGAAAGACAGTAGCATAAAGAAGTCCTCAGAGCCAGATTTTGGAGAGAAGATTGCTTGTGGAAGGGAGGCTGAAAAGATGAGATAGAGTAGGAGCTTCAGACATGGTTGCTAAGCAATCTCTGGTCTATTCTTAAGCTAGGTATCCTTTTTTGTTGGGTTTCACTTGAATAATGGACCAAAACTATAAATTCTAGGGGTTACAACACACATAGTACCATGCTGCTTGTGCTACATGTTAGAATTGCACATTATTTACACTTATTTACAAATGACAGTGAAAAGAGCACATCTCTGGGCATTTGGCATCTCTACAAATTTATTGTTAGGAAGGGAGACTTGAAATCACAAGAATAAGATTGGGACCAATGCCACTGCTCCAACTGGAAAGGCAGGACTGGTGCAAGCACATAAGCAATCCGCTTCAGCTGGGAATAAATTAAAATAGGAACTTAAACTAGAAGGCCAGGAACTGTATTGGGCATTCAGAGCAGAAGTGGTGTGGCTTTCCCCCTTATATTGCCATAAAGCAGTGGGGGGATTTTGTGCTTTGTTTTTTAACTTTGAAAAGAAGCTCACAAGGACCTTTTAATCTGCAACCTTTCCTCTGGGGTGTTGGTGATCCAGAATGCCCTAGGGAGCAACTTCGTAAAATTTTGGCAAAGGGAATGATGAGAAATTTGCTTTACTTCTATGATTTATTGCTGTAAAACTCTAAAATGAAACCCATTGGGTTTTCTATTATTTCCACATATTAAAAGGAGAATATTCCACCATTATAACACTTATCTATGCTGTTTGTAAAGGCCCCATGACAATGAAGTATATAGCCCCAGGGAATTCCTATCAATTGCCTTATTAAATGGCACATAAAGTCAGAAAGAGAATTATAGCAACAAAGGCAGCACTTGTATTTCCTGTATTTATTTCACAACTTTTTCTTTGATACAGATTCTTGCAACATACAACTGTGGTTTTTATTGCCACTTTTCTTCTTCCACAGATCAATGTCAGGAGAAGGACACTGCTATTATTAGTAATTGAGGATCCTTGGTCTGCAAAGGAAAACAAGAAAACTGAAATGAATTTCAACAGGGAGAAGTATGAGGTACTACACTTGGGAAGCAAAAAAAAAGAAAAGAAAGGCACAGATATAAGATGGGTTACACCTGGCTTGACCACAGTACATGTTAAAAGGATCTAGGATTCTTAGTAGACACAAGCTGAACATGAGACAGCAGTATGATGTGGCAGTTTATAAAGTCAATGCAATTCTGATCTGCATCAATAAGAGTATAGTGTCTAGGTCAAGAGAAGTGATAGGGCCACTCTATTCTGCTTTGGTCAGACCACATCTAGAATATCACGTTCAGTTCTGGGCATCACAGTGCAGCAAGTATATTGACAGGGTGGAACATATCCAGAGGAAAGTGACCAAAATGTAGAAGGCCTGGGAACCATGCTGTATGAGAAGATGCTGGGGAACTGGGTGTGTTTAGCCTGAAGAAGAGAAGCTTATGAGGTGATATGATAGCTATGCTTAAATTCATCTAAACATGGTAATAACAGTTCAGCATTAGAACACACTGCTTGGGAGTGTGGTGGGAGGCTCGTTTTTTTGGAAGTATTTAAAAAGAAGCTGGATAACCATCTGTCAAAAATGCTTTGATGGTGTATTTCTGCACAGCAGAATGGGGTTGGATTCAATGACCTTTGTGGTCTCTTCCAACTCCAAAGTTCTATGAAATCTGAGAGCACAGGCAACACTAAGGAGGCAAAGAAGTTCTTGAGGCCTTGGGGAGGGGGAGCCCTGAGAGAATCTAGGAAATCTGAAAACATAGGTATGAATTTGATTTCATGATACCAGAGTGAAAATCAGAATTGTATTTTTGTGCAAGCAGTTGTGCAAAGGAGTTGTGCAATTATGTGAAGCAGTGGTGTGAGTGGCTATGCATCCAGATGGACAAATGGTTGCACAAAGGATTGCAGAGCAAGTATACAGCCTCTTCTTCAACTGCTTTGCAGGACTTTGTACACAGTTTGCAAACCATCTATGCTATAAATGCTATATTGGGGTAAAACCTTTGCACACATTCTGGAAATGTACCAGCGCCAGTCTGGTAGGTCTTTGGGTAGCACAATGCAACATAATTGGATACAAGCCATTATGCTTGAGCTCAATTACATGCGTATGTGTTGGCCAAATTTATACTCTTTTTTTCAGGCTCTATAAAGCTTATAGCAGCTTTCTTTTCCCTTGGAGAAAAGAATAACAACTGTAAATGCTGTTACTCCGCTGGAAAAACCCTATCCTGGGGTATAAAGTTTTGATATTAAAATATGATTCAATGTGCCTGAGAGGTCACCCGGATGGGCACATAGGCAGCAATGGTCAAAGATCGAAAACCAAGTCAGGTCAGTAAAATCCCCAGTCCCATAGCCACAGGAGACCTCAAGCTGTGCAAACCCACAGTAGACAAAGGATCCTCAGCTCCCGAGAAGCCAACTTGAGGAGATTGGCATGTCTTCCCCAAGTTGAGCAAATTTCCCATCATGTGAAGACCAGAAGTCATACCACAAAACACAGCCAAAGATCCTGAGACTTTGGCAACACCTTGTAATCCCATCATGCAAAGGAAATTACCAGTGTGGAGCTTTGTGCCCACTGCAACACCCATTGTTCTCCCCGGGAAAGGAGTAGCCCACCGGGTACTTTTTCCCCTACAAATAATCCCAGTTTTGGAGCGTTTCTTTGGATCACTCCTGGTCACCCTAGCAGACCATTGAGTGATCCCCTCAGCCCTCTCCGTGCTGAGCCCCACTTCTCCGCTGATTTTTCCTGGACAAGGACTTCAGGACAAAGGTGCAGTATCACCCCAGCTACACCCCTTCAGTATTCCTCTATCCAGTTTACTCTCTTTTGCTTCTTAATAGGTCTTGAGTGAGTGTGTGAGTGATTGTGTTGGTACGTGAGACTTTCACTCAATAAAGTTATTTATTGGACATCTTTGTTTGGTTTTTGGCTTGGCCTGATCCCATAAAAACTGGATAAAATGACCCTGCTAGGTTCCCTTGCCTCTCACATTGCTATTGCTTGTGCTCTGGCTAGTTTCCATTCCCCATCACGAGGAGCACATTGAGGTGTCCCCCAAGGGACTCCAGAAATCAGGGTAACAACTCTGTATGAAACTTTCAAACACAGAGTTGTGGTAACTTCATCCATACCACCAATCCCTTCTTGTTATTGTTGTTGTTGTATATCTTCAATTTTTTTGTGAATTATGGCAACCCTAAGTTGAACCTATCATGGGTGTAACTTGCTTAAAGTCTCCCAGTAGGTTTCCACAGCTGAACAGGGATTCAAACCCTGGTCTTCAGCATCATACTCCAATGCTCAAATCATTTTCTGAAAGAAAGGCATGCTATAAATTTAATTAATTAATTGACTGATTATAGACATAAAGATTAATTTTTTTTTAAAAAAGATGGGAATTTGATGGGTTCACAGCAAATTTCTATTAACAATTTAAGGTGAGATAATACCTTATTTGGCATAACATTTTAAAAGTGGGGAGGGGAAGACAGTACTAGATTTTCTGCAAAAGGGTCTATTGCTGTTGGAAATAGGAAGGGGGATTATGGACATCCGTGCTGAGCACCATTCGAAACATTAAAAATTTGTGAATCTAAACTACTAAGTGTGGTAGCAGCTCTAGACCTTTCTTACAATCTCTAAACAGACTATATAAATTTTTCATCCGTGCACATGTTATTCTATAGTGCAAAAACATATGAACCTTCCAAGTGATCTAAACCTTTAATGGCATTCAGTGAAAGTAGTGCTTCTGATTCCACAGCATCCCAGAGCTCTGGGATTTCCAAGAGCATTAACATCATTTGAGAATCAACATATGTCTCGTAAGAGTTACACATCCCTTTGCTGCTATTGAAACTGATTTAATGCAGGAAGGAGAGCAAAATGTATCTATTGTTCTTAGAAAAATAATTTCACTGTGTCAGTTTCTCATGCTAGTTAAGACCTGATTTTTCAACCAAAGCATTGCTTCACTGCTCTTTTACATATTTCTAGTACTACTTTGGCCAGATCGCAGGGCAAAATGTGACCCATGAGTCCATTGAGGTGTTTATTCCTAGTAGAAGCATACTTTTTCTTTTACGTGAAAGAATGAGCCAATGTAATGGAATCAAATCATCATGATCTCCAGCATTCTGGCTTCAAGTGAAACATAGTTTGCATCGTACAAGTGTCCCATTCAACAAATGACCTGAGAAGTTTACGTTGTGGTTGCAGTCAACTGCTTTCAAGTCAACTTCGATTTATGGTGACCTTATGAATGAGAGATCTCTAAGTCACTCTGCCACCAACAGTCCTGCTCAGTTCTTGCAGACTCAGGGCTGTGGCGTCCTTGACTGAGTCTATCTACCTGTAATATGGTCTTTCTCTCATATCTACTGTTACCTTCCTCTAACTGTGCTTTTAATTTCCCTTCTTCTACTGGGAATTTATCATTAACAGCCCCCTCCTCACTTAAGATAGGTGCACATTTTGCTATTTTCTTTTTCTTTCTGTATGTTGAATATTCAGGCTTAGGGGCTCACCTTCTGCAACACGCAAAATTTTTGGCACACAATCCAAGGAATACATCATCACGTCTTCTGCATCTGGGCTTGATACAGTAGCCTCCCCGAAGGTAACAATGAGCAACTGGATCTCTGCAGAAACAGAAAATATGGAAATGGAACCCAGGCTGAAAAGTCAAGAAGCTAAAAAAGACAGACCCCTAGGAACTCAGGGCCAGAATAGCTAGCAAGGAGATGAGACTTGAGCAGGCCATAAAGTGCCCCTGGTGTCTTTTTTCATTCCTCGGTTTCCATGGCAGTGATATAGTGAGTCCACTCCAGGTTTCAATCTGAACTTCTAAAGTCCCATTCCTAAATCAGGTTCAGCACCTTGTGCACCACAGTTCAGAACCTTGAATAGCTCTTTGACTTATACCAACATGCTTATATTGTAGTGGTTGTAACATCAAGCAATGACTTATCCATCTAGTGTGCATGTGTGAAGATGGAATACCCACATTGATTCAAATCAGCTCAAATGCAATTCTGTTCAGGACCATCAGATGAAAAAGTGGAAGCAGATTGCTGGTGAGATAGACCACCTTGTGCCCTCTTACTAACCCAGTAGAAGTAGGCACAAGGAATCCTTGACAAGACTTAAATGTGAAATGTTACCAAATGATCGTACAGTCTAAATAAAGTAGACCCTGACAAAGAAAATAGCCTGCTTAGACATAAAAAAAAGTTGTAATTTCCCAGTGATTTCAAGTTAGGTGAAACAAGTATAAAACCTTCTGAATAATATTCCAAAACATCTTGACATGTCCTACTGATAAGATAATAGCCAGCAGAGTGGAATAAAAATAAAAAGAAAGGTGCCATACATTGTTTGGAAATAGTACTAGTGAGTTGTTTGTACTTTATAGGGTTCTGTTGCTCAATTACTGCCACTGCCTATTTTTGTAAGTATTCTATTTAAAGTCAGTTTAAATGCTTGTTTGAGGTGGAAACCTGCACTACGAAGCCATAGCCAACCAGCACTGTCAATAAATAAACTACTAAATTATTATTATTATTATCAGTTTCCATTCACAAACCTTAAAGAATTTTTAAAATCCCCTCCTCTGTGTTCAAATAAGGCTTAAGTCAAAGCATAACTCAAGTCTTCTTGTTCAAGTTCTGCATTGCTATTGCCAGATTTCCATTTCTCACAAATTCCCGTGAGAGCTAACCCATGTTTGTCCAGTCTGTTACAGTAATTATCTTTGTTTCTAACAATGGAGGGAGAAAAATATTTGTCTTGCTTTTGTGTCTCAAATGCTAAAAGTCACCTGAAATGTTTGGCAGCTTATATAGGCCCTTTCCACACGGGGGGGGGGGGCGTGAAACGTGGGGAAACGGGGCAGCGCACGTGGAAACGGAGCTTACCTTTATCCGGGTTGCCCTGTTGCCGCAGGGAGCACCGCACGTTCGCCGCTCTACATGGTGGCAGTGCCTGGCGATGTCCGGCGGTGCCCAAAATGGCGTCCGGAGGCTTCCAGTAGCGCTCTGCCAATTAGGGCAGTGCGCCAGCCGGAAGCCCACCCCCGGGCAGCTCTGCAGGGACGCGCTTGCGTGCCCCAGCAGTTCTTCACGGGGCTCTGCGACGGGCTAGCGCGATCTCGTTTTAAAAAGACCACTTGAAAGGTGGTCTTTATAAAACACGTGGTGCCACCCCCGCGGCCGCGTGAGGGCGGTTTGAGGTGTAGAACCTCCACTTTTCTAACCACCCTAGTGCATTCCACGGTGGGGACAACCTCCGTCCTACCCCATGTTACCCCATGTCCCTCCCCACGTGGAAAGGGTCATAGATCAATCTTCCAGTCTATATAGGCTTCCAAACATTGCAGGCGGTGACTTTGAGCAGCCAAAGATATAAACACCCACTCAGAGTGAAAATACAGAAAGGTACCAGCACTATACACTGATAGTATTTCACACTGCTGGGGTTGGAACCATAGAGTTGGAAGAGACCACAGGGTCCATCCAGTCCAACCCTCTGCTATGCAGGAAACCTCATCAAAGCACTCTCCAGATCGCCATCCAGCCTCTGCTTAAAAATCTCCAGAGAAAGAGACTCTAACACACTCCATGGCAGCATATTCCATTCCCGGAGAGCTCTAACCATCACAAAGTTCTTCCTGAAGTTCAGGTGGAATCTCCTTTCCTGCAGCTTGAATCCATTGCTCCTTGTCCTAGTCTCTGGAGCAGTGGAAAACAATCCCACTCCCTCCTTGACATGACATTCCTTTAAATATTTAAACATGGCTATCGTGTCCCTTCTGAACCCTTTTAACCTTCTGTTCTGCAGACTGAAATATCCAGCTCTGTAAGCCGCTCCTCATAGGATGTGACTTTCAGACCCTTCACTATTTTGGTCATCGTCCTCTGGACGCGCTCCAGTTCACGGTTCCATCTTAGAGGATCCTGGGATTTGTAAGTTTACTAAGGGACTTAAAATTCTTTCTACTGGGAAATAAGAAGTCATCAGAAGATATTATTGTATTTAATAACTGCGGCAAGGTTAACATATGCACAACATTGGAAAGAAAAGAAATATATTGATAATGAGGAGCAGAAGTTAAAAGTTCTGGTTTGATAGAGATGGAAAAATTAACATTTTCTTTGAAGAATAAATCTATCCAGAATTTTGAAAAAGAATGGAAAGAAATACTAGGCCCTTTTTGCACGGCATTTCCGAAGCGAAAGGGCCCCTTGAACATCGTGTAAATGAGAGGAGTAGTCCACACGATGCACTCACATTTGCACGATGCTCAAGGGCCTAATGCGGACCGCACACTCATTTTTTTTATTTTCGGCTTAAAGCTGAAAATGGTGCGTGGCCGCACATCACTCCGTGGATCTGCGCACGCTTACCTGGTGTGCGGAGCCTCGGGAGCTGGGCTGGTCTCGCTTCCTGTGCAGTGCAGGCTGGAAAAGGTCCCAGGCTGCACTGCAGAAGGAAGAGGCAGGGTGCTCGCGCTACCAGGAAGCAGCTGCGGAGCTGAAGCGGCAGGGACGTGAGAGCCTTCCTCCTCAGGCTTCTCGCACTAACCTCGCACCCCAGCTCCGCGAAAGGGCAAGGTGCGGAAAGGGTCATTGGATTGGGCAAAGATATAAATGTATAAGAAATCAAGAAGAAATAATGTAATCGTTCTCTTCTCTGTAAAATGGAAATTATGCTTGTATGTAATGGGAATAAGCAATTGCAACTGGAAGATTTAAGCCTGGAAGTGTGGGTTGTTGTTGTTTTTTTAGATTAAATGTTAATAAAAATTATTACAAAAAATAAAATAAAATAAAAATATTTCTTCTGGAGAGGTCTAATGTTCAGCAGAGTGTACTAGTGCTATTCAACTGCTATAATTGTGTAGTGAAAATGGATACCATGTGTGTCCTAGTTGTTGTTGCTGCTGTGTGCCTTCAAATCATTATGGCATCCCTAAGGCAAAGCTATCATGGGGTTTCCTGGGGTTGAGTGTGTCTGAGGTGGCCACAGCCACCCACTGGGTTTCCATGGCTGAGCAGGGAATTGAACCCAGATCTCTAGGGCCACAGTCCAAAGCCCAAACCACCACACTGGCTCTCCTGCATTCTAGTGGCATGCAATATAAATATTCATTACAATCCCATATCTCTCTACAGCTTAAGCTTTTTTTCCTTTTTAAAGCAACATGGTGGTGGAGTATACTGGAGCTGTAACATCTTCCAGAGAGATCCATCTCTATCCCACCACCTTCTCAGGTTTTCTGGGGAGAACAAGAAAGATAGGACCATCTCACCAACCTTCCCCTGATTTTGGAATTCTCTCTCTGTGAAGGGGTTATGATGACTTCATCCTTGCTCTCCTTCTTCTGGCAAGTAAAAACATTCTTATTCCATCAGGCTTTTAGAAATTGGTTGTAATGGACTTTTAATGATGTGCTATGAGGCTTTGTTGATTATTTATGGTTTTTAAAATGAATTTTAATCATTTTGCCTTTACAGTTATTTAGCAGTAACTTTTATATTTATACTTTTTCCCCCAATGCCTTTGTATAGTTTTTAATCTGTATCATTTTTAATAAATTGTAAGCCTCTTTGAGTCTCATGATTGGAAAAAATCAGGATATAAATAAATAAAATGAATGAATAAATATGACGGAAATGAACTGTAAGATATAGAGTAACAACCTCTGCTTTGCTTTCTTGGTTTCCACCAAAGACTGATCACATGAAATGCCCGTCTGCCCATCTCTTTGACCTCCAACACATACATGTAGATGTACATTTTATTTTGATTTTACTATGTTAATAGTATGTTAATCCACAAAGTCACCAGCATTGCTTACTTTTTACAACAGGCAGCACCACCAACGCAAGTTCCATAGAAAATATGATCCTCAGTACAGTCACTTAATTTTAAGATGCATTTAGCACCAAAGGTTGAACACTGTTTTACTGACATATTTCTTCTTGAGTGACCTGTACCTGAAAAAAAGCAAACTGGTGTCAGGGAACTAGACCATCTATGCGGGATTTGATTTGAATCTCCTAGAGTTATTGCCAACTATGATTTTAAGCCAAACGTGTGGTAGAAATTCAAGTTCCCCGGTTGGGCAAAATCCAAGGAATTCTGAAGGCACCAATTTGTTATCGTTGCTGCTGCTATTGCTGCTAAAACTAGGGCTTCAATCCTACTGCTGATCCTGACTAGCATAGACTCATTGAATTGGTTGGATCTCCATAGGTGTCAACTCACTTTTCAACAAATGATCTGAAGAGTTTACTTTGTTGTTGCTGTCAACTGCTGTCAACTTCAACTTATGGTTACCTTGTGAATGAGAGACCTCCAAGTCACTCTTTCATCAATGGCCATGCTCAGGTCTTGCAGATTCAGGGCCAGGACTTCCTTGATTGAGTCTATCCACCTATAATGCAGTCTTCCTCTTTCCTGCTGCCTTCTACCTCACTGAACACTACTTCCTCTTCTAGTGAGCCCTGTTATCTCATTTGTTCAAGTTTATTTTACTTGGAATCAATCAACAGGATTCCAGCCCAGTGCGTTCCGCCCCACCACAGGTTTTCTGGACAGCCTTGTGAGAGATTTAAATAAAAGAGGAATATAAGATCATGGATAGTGTCTGGGTGGAGTTTAATGCTCC
The DNA here is from genome assembly GCA_948472985.1 of Iguana delicatissima. Lineage (NCBI taxonomy): Eukaryota > Metazoa > Chordata > Lepidosauria > Squamata > Iguanidae > Iguana > Iguana delicatissima. The sequence goes on along the minus strand of CAOKZL010002279.1, from coordinate 149,671 downwards.
ATCCACACAGTTCCATGTCCCTCCTAATTCCAGAAGGCACCAGGACAGTCTGCCATGAGCATTCACCAGCAGGGATCAAGGAAGGGTAAGAGGTGCTGAGGCAGGAGCACTAGTGGTGCAGTGGTTAAATGCCAGTTCTGCAGCCACAAGGTTGTGAGTTTGATCCTGTGGGGCTCCAGGTTGACTCAGCCTTCCATCCTTTCGCAAGTCAGTAAAATGAGTACCCAGATTGTTGGGGGCAATTAGCTAACACATTGTAAACTGTATAGAAATACACATGCTATTGCTATGCTATAAATTTGGGGACTTCATGCAAAATGTGAAAATGTCATAATAAATGCTGACGCAATAGCCTGGTTATTAAGTTAGGTTAAGGCAGAACATTACAACAAGCCACAAAATAATCTGTTTTGCAACGTTGTAGTTTGGAAACACTTCTCAAGGGCAGTGCCATGTAAAGAACTTTGCAATAGTCTAAACGCCCTTGTAGGCATATCCATTTAGGGCACTTCCACCTTACACTGTTGTAGTTCTATTTCTCCACTTTCAATATCCTATGGAATCCTGTGATTTGCAGTTTAGGAAGGGCCATTTAGAATTCTCGGATAGAGGGCTCTTTGGCCTCAGTAAACTACAAACCCCAGAATTCCACAGGACATTGAAAATAGAATAATAGTTCTATAACAGTGTAGGAAGAAATGGCCTTCACTGTTTTAACAAGCAGATCCTTTCATCCCAAAGGTTTTGGAGACGAGTGGGGGAAACTGAATTGTGCGCCAAAGCTGAAAAGAGAATTCTGCAACCTAAATTGAATTGCTAGTCTCAATTACAGTAAACTCAATGAATCAATTGAAGAATGGAAAGATGAGGCTTATATGAATGGCATTGATTGAGTAGGTCTATACTAACCTATTTGAGCTGAGAGCATTAAGTGGATTTAGATCATGCCCTCAACAGTTGCAAAGCTTCTATGTCCTCAATATACTCCCATTTACATTATCCCTTGATGTAGCTCATACCTGGATCAATCATGAGTCCTAGGAAGAGGATGGCAAGAAAGCCAATGGTCTTCATGTCTGATATCTCAGTTTCACTGAAAAAGAGAAAAACAATTACTAAGACATGCACCTTCTAACTAACAAAAGACTCCAGTTCTTGAAACCTGCAGTTCTGTCAGACTGTTCAACTGTCCAACCAGGAGAAACACAGGATATAAATCCATAAAATCATAGAGTTGGAAGAGACCACAGGGGCCATCCAGTCCAACCCTCTGCTATGCAGGAACTCACATCAAAGCACTCTTAACAGATGGCTATCCAGTCTCTGCTTAAAAATCTCCAAAGAAGGAGATTCCACAATATTCCCAGGCAGCATATTCCACTGCTGGATAGCTCTGACCATCAGGAAGTTCTTCCTGAGGTTCTGGTGGATTCTCCTTTCCTGCAGCTTGAATCCATTGAGGAGGAGGAGGAGGAGGAGGGGGAGGAGGATGTCCAAATTTGGCAGGACCCTGTTTCTCCCTCCTTCTCCCACTTTTCCTCTTTATCCTCAGCTTATTTCAACCACTGCAAACTTAGTTGAAGGTGCAAAAGTAGTTTGTGCTCAATTAACTCAGCAAGGTTTGAGATCCTTCCTCATTAATAACATTTGCCATTTTGACCATACTTTGATGTTGCTTGATGTGGCCCCAGTTTTCATCTGTTAAATGTTGGAAGGCATGCATTATACATGGTGGTAAGTCCAGCCCCATCTTTAAATGGCATTATAATGATATCACTGGCAGCTCATGGTCCAAGCAGGGAGTGTCTCTCCCATCAGTGTTGGGAACACACACATCCCACTTGCTCTATAAGTAATTACTATTACTGTTATGAACCCATGCTGTAGCGGCACCATGTTTTTACACTGGTGGGTTGCCCAGTTGTAGGAGGGGAAGATATATCAACATATCTACAAATAAGTAATGTCAGGAGGATGGAGTGGAGAATGGAGGATGCATTCTAGGAAAGAATGTCACCTCAACTCACACTAGAGTGAGAAGGAAGGAAGATGTCAGAGCCTTTGCAGGTAAGGGATGAGATTTTACGTTTGGACTAGAGTGAGTTGAGGGATGAAAGGAGAGGGTGGAAGCATTTGAATATTCATTTGGTGCAGCAACCTGTGACTTGTCTGTGTCAAGGTGCAGCAATCATCATTTGCTGTTTAAAAGATTGGGTCAGGAGATCTCTGTGATTTATGAGAAGATTTTGAGGCTTAGGGGGGCACGCTTTGGGGTCTGGCAGGATGGACATGGCCCACAGGACACACTTTACCCACCCCATGGTAAAATGAAAGAGGAGGCAAAGAGGAAGTAGGAACACCAGTGGTGACTGGAAAAAGAGTCCAGCACCTCACCCAATAGGGATGGAATGAAACACTTCTCTGTTGTGTAATTTTATAATCTACCCTGGGAGATTTTTTTGGCAGAAGGATGGGCTATACATACCAGGAATTCCAATAAGCCATTCTGAAACTGACCACATAAAGAAGAATCCCTATTTCCTCAAATCTATTGCAGAAGATTAATGAGTCCCATTCAGAGAGAAAGACAGCATAAGAATATAATACATATAATAAATAAAAATAAATAGAAATAACCTTCAGTATGAACTCAATGAAGCTTGCTATTAGATTAGTGGGTATAGGATTACCCCTTGAAGATACTTTCCAAACCAAATTATACTTGTAGTCATCATTTGATAGTGTTATATTGTTGTGATAGTGTGGAATTTATGTCAGAAAGTTCAGTTTTATTACCTGAAGCTTCAGCTAATATTTTATAATGCTCTTTATCAATGCTATAGCAACTTAGCAAGGCTAGCTTATTTTCAAGAACACAAGGTGTTGTACACCTTGTGCAAGTTGTACAAGCGTACATCCAGTTTTTAACATAATTATCCCTATCTGTGTTTCTTGCATTCTCATCTCACCATTCTCATTTTTTTTTTATTCTTCCTACAAGTGTGAGTCAATGTAGTATATTAGTTTCAGCACTGGACTAAGATTTCAGAAAACCAGAGTTTTAATTTATACTCAGCCATGGAAATCCACTGGGTGACCTTGGGCAAGTCGCACTCTCTCATCCTAAGAGAAAGACAATGGCAAAGCTTCTCAGAATAACTCCTGCCAAGAAAATACTATGAAAGGGTCACCACAAATCAGAGTCAACTTGAAGGCCCATAAAAACAAGTACTCTTGTACATATGGGTATGTGTTTGTTTGCCATTACATTATAACATCTCCTTAGAAGAGATGTTCTTTGGTCCATATAACATATCGTTATATCTTTGTTACTCTTTAAAGTGTTACAAGACTCTATTGTTCTTGATGTAGGCATAATAAGGCATTGGAATTCCCTTCTTAAGAAGAGGAGGATCAAGAAAAAGAAGAAGAAGGAAAAAGGGATTAAACATCAGCAGAAAGAAATGTTAACAAGGAACAAATGTACAGAATGAAATCCTGAACACACTAAATCTACTTACGTCCTTATCAAGAAGCAGAGAAAATGAATCTTTTGGTTTGGATTCAGGTCTTATATAGAGGTCTGAATGTGGTGTTCTTTAGATTTATAGAGATATTGGGTCCATCACTCCCACAAAGAGTAATACTTTCTAGGACATTTTGTCTGCTTCAGATCTTTTGAAAAGGCTGAAAATGCACCTATAATATCAGAACTGTTCTCTCTCACAGAAGCATGGAATCAATATGTACATCTGGGAATTCTTACCACCTGTGTTCCTAATTCCAGATGAGTACAACTTCAGAACTTCAGAATGTATAATTACAAAAGTAGCCGATGTGTCTAAAAGAAACTAATGCAAGAAGTAGAATCCGAAAATTGAAATTAGCTTTCCCCAAGAGGGATGGTTTTACCTAAGTGGCCTTTGATGAGATATGTTAACACTGGCAGGAATCATATTTATAGAAACATAAGTACTTTCTAAGACATTGCATAAGACAGTATTCAATACTTCTTTGCATACACTTTCCCCATGGCTGCACAACAGTAATCAAAATACGCTGGGGCACAGATGTCTTCTCCAACCCAAGCAGATATTCATTGACTATAGGAGCACTTGTACAGTTCCTTTACACAGTCACACAGCTACCGATCATCACTCTTCTCCTGTGTAAGTACACTGTTATCCAGTCCCCACATACTGTACCTGGCAGCCTCGAGTAAAATCTTCATGATATTGAAGATGGACTTTTTTCTCTTTCAGTGTGGGACACAGCAAGGACAATTGCTATTTCCAAGTGAGAAACTGGGGAAGATTATTTATTCTATGCATCAAACAGCCTTTGAGTATGCCTGTTATTTCCTTCAGCATACAACACTGAATGTCCTGTCATGTTCAGATCAAGCAAACTGCTCCACCTTTACCTCACAATGTAGAAAAAGCTCAATCTATTACAGAGCTAGGAAGATGGGTATGGAATAATTTCTCTGCTCTATGGATTTTATGTGACTCCATCTACTGGATGAGAATGTATTGTGAATATTGTTACTGCAATTTAGACTTCCTTGGGGACACTCCTAGATATCATTTGGATATCAAACCATTCGGCTTTCTTCCACTATCCCGCTCCACGTGTTTGCGAGGCCACCGGACAAGCACACAAACAGGCACAGCTGATAATTGCTGGACATTTCATTCTCCACCCAGGTAGGCCAGACACAGCCGATTCGTTGCTTCAGGGACCTCTCTGACAAACACCTCATTACATATGCGCGATACTGACAAAAGCTTCCTGCCCCAAGCAGGCTACTGGACAAAGGTTGTGCCATCCACTGGTAAGCGCTGTGCATTTGCATACTGGCTACACTATTGTTAATTTGGCTCTGATTCCATCATGCAAAGTTGTGACCTTTCCGAGACATTGTCTCACACCAAAAACTCATTGTTTTTCCCTGAGTAAGGCATAGCCTGCAGTCACAATTCACCCTATAAATACCCCTGATTCCGAGACCTTCCTTGGATCGCTCGACTTGCTCCAGACTTCCATCCCGCCTTGCTGCTGTTTCGAGCTCCCCTCAGCTAATCGAGCTGAGCTTCTTCTGCATCCCCGGTTTCTCTCCTAAGGTCCAGGACTACGAGACAGGTGTCGTATCACCCATTTCCCTCTGAAAACCCCTCTCTCTAACTCAATCTCTGATTCCTTAGTTATCTGTGTGGCTGTGGTGTCTTTAATGTTTGTCTGTATTCAATAAAACATCATTTTTATTACTTTAAACCCGTCTGGCTGCTTGACTGACCTGACCCCGTAGACGCAGGGTTGCAAGATCCCGCTGAGTTACCCTGCCTCTCGCTAGCTTGAGTGCTCCAGCTAATTTTCCCCAAAGTTGTGTTATATTGTTTGGTTATTTAGGTGTCCCTCCCGGGACCCCCAGAGAACAGGGTAACAATGTCATCAACCTTGTCAACAGGCCTCAGCTCCAGTGTGAGACTCAGATGTCAAGAACATTTATATCTTTCTATATTTTGCAAAAAATACAAAAAGAACAAAAGTAATCTATGCAGAATTACAGATACAATGAAAATGAATCCTATTAGACCCATTGAAGACATTCTCGAATGGTGAGTCAACCTGTAGGTGAATTCAATTGATTCACTGGACCTGCTATACTTGAGATTAATAATAGCATCCAGTTCATTATTGCAAAATTGCAACTGTAAGTTTGTGCAGAAGTAGAAACATTATTTCTATACAACTTCTGAGCACTGAAAGCAACATTAGGAGCAACAGATTGTTTTCCTTAGAGACAATAATATTTTTATTTTTTTTAGTGTGAGATATCGTCAAGATTTCAGTGTATGCAAAATACATCTAGTTCACAGATTTAGTGTTTAGAGCCATCATGGTTTGAGTGTTGGACTAGAACTTTGACAGACTTGAGGCCTCATCTGAGAGAAAGGCAGAATATAAATGCGATAAAGAAACAGTAAATAAATATACCTCTGCTTAGCCATGAAAACCCACTAGCCAACCTCAGAGAAGTCACACTCTTTTGGCCTTAGTGGAAGGTTATGGTGAGCCTCATGTAACAACAACAACAAATTTAGTATATTGTGTGAAATTTCTTCATTTCCCTAGATGTACATACAGAGTGAAAACATTGCAAAACGTGTGCAAAATTTTCTTCCAATCTTTTAAATCTCAAATTTGTTCTACCCAAACATGAAGAAATTTTCAAGTTTGGGCAAAATCTTCAAAATCCTACCCAGTTTACACGAGCAAAATTCAATGGGTTCATTCATTGTATCTCTTCCTTTGTCTTGGTCCTCAAGTTCTAGTTCCAGTATTTTGGAGCCCTGAGTTTCTAGTCGACTTTCTACAGTTATACTTACATTCCATCCAAAATGTACGTTGCTATTTGCTCCAGATGGGATTAGTTCCTGGTGTCATATTAATATATCAGTAAGGTGGAAAACCTTAAGGCCTGAATACCAAGTGGAATAGCGCCATTGAAACAACAACACTAAGCAACATGTTGACTTGCTATTCAAGAACTGATTCCAAGAGTCTACTCTATTTGGGACTAATCACCAGGTTTCTAGCTTAAATTCATTCCCCCTTTCTATTAAAATTCATTCAAATGTTTTCAGTAAATTTTGACACCAAAATTCCACTTACGTAGACTAAAATAGTAGCTTCTTTGTCTAAGCTTTTGTAGTCTTAATCACTGTTTTAGGCTAAAATTGGAAACACACTCCATAGACAGTGAAATCCTAACTGAAAACTGAAATGAGTGTGGGTGCTTGGAAATAGAGGCATTTGTGCTGACTGAATTGTCCTTCTGCCTGCTGACCTGCCCTTCCCACTGGCATAATCTCCTTTTGCTGGCTGATCTCATTTGGGCCCAACTGCTTTGTCGGGTGAGATCAATCAGCAGAAGGACCCAACAAGGGGAAGAGAAGGGGCAAGGTGTGGAAGGAGACAACTTGTGCCATATCCAATCCTTCTCCAGCCTGAGGAAACAGCCACTATGATGGCACATAGTTAGACGGAGCAGGGTTGTAGCTACGCATGTGAGGGGTGGGAACGAGACCATTCCACCCCTCCGAAAAACCCCTAAGAATTCCCCTCCAACACGATTGTCTTTCAGTGTCCAAACTGTTACCATTGTGGTAACTTAAAACATCAGTCAAATATCTAGAAAAATAGTTTGGGCATCCAAAGAAAAGAAGGCAAAGTGTCCAAGGGAATGTGAACACAGCAAACAGAAAATTTAGAGGTGTGAATGATTTTCCGTGTCTCATTCTCTGCAAGACTAGAAATTGGGGGACCAAAGGAAATTTCACTGGGGAGGGCAGAATTCCTTTTTTGTGGAGCAATGGTCATGTCCCCCCCCATAGCTACACTACAGGCCAGGTTTTGTAAGAAAGCTTTCCATAATTTTAACCAAACTGTTTGTGTTTGTTTTGAGCTAAATTAAGTGTGTCCAGGGTGGAGGTGATGAAGTGGGACTGGTGATATGTTCAACTTCTATCTGTGCATTACAAAATACTCTGCTGATTGAGAGAGTTATTACTAAAAATCGCTTAATTCCCTAACACTTTCCAGACTCCTTTGTTAGCTCTGCCAGAGATCAAGTATCACTTTCACATTCAGGGCAGGTAACAGGGTACTTAAACCATAGCTCCAAGTCCAGTTTTTCGTAATACTTTGGACACATGTTGGCATGTTATGCTACATGAGGGCCCCCAGATTCCTGTTCATTGTACTACCCTCCGACCCCCAGTCTGAACCACTTCGCCTTGATCTTCTACTTCTGGAACAGTAAATATTGCCCACATTAAAGTCCAAGCTAAAACCCAGAATGGATCCACTGCCCCCTTAAATTGGGAGCCACTAGCTGCCACTGGGAATAACCAGCAGGGGAGAGGGCAGGTTAAAGACAGGAGAGATCCTTATCAGCCTTAGTTCCATTTCTCCCTCCCTCCCTCCCTTCTTGGTAGGGAAGAGAACCTGTGCTGGTAAATGTAGCTAGATGTGGTGAAAATGTCAAGGACTCTCCCTTCTTCACAGTTACCTTCCTTCAGTAATTAATGTCAGGTAGTTTTCTTTTCTTGGCATCCATGATTTATTGACATGATTTACTGAAACAGAGCAAGAAAACAAAGTGGGTTTTGCATTCATTGAGAATAAATAATAATTAGAAGCATAAAACTGGGTCAATAGAAGATCTGCACTGCTTCTATTCTGCAACAATGACAAGAAAGTCAGGATGTATGAGAATGAGAACTTAAGATTGATCAATGAAGATATAAGGAAGGGCAACAAACCAAGAGGCAAGTTTAGCATCCAATAGTTGTGACTGGAATTCTGTTGATTGGTCCCAACTAGAGTAGACCCACTGAATCATTCTTTGAATGATGAGTCAACACATAGATACATCATATTGATTCAATGGCTCTACACTAGTTGAGACTGACACTTGAATTTGTCTTCTCCATTTGTAGACCAAAGTCATTGGTGATCATGGCTGATTCTCCATAGTGGGTATCATTGGTACCACTGCTGCTGCTCTTCCTTCTCTGCTATGGATACTCCCAAACTTCAAGGTCTGGGCAGGCACGCTTAGTTGTTGTAAGTGCTGGCTTACGAGTTGTTGTCTTTTTTGTTACTGGTGCAGGAGTTGGTGTCTTTTTATCTGGTGATCCAGAACTGAAACAAGAAAACATGGAAACAATATTTAGGGAAAAAAGAGCTAATGTGAATTGTTAATACTAGCTAGAGCAAACTCATTCAGTTAATGGAAACATCCTGTCCTATTGATTCTAGCTAAAAGTAACAACCGGGTGTCACCCAAAGAAAGGAAATTGTGGCCTGAATCCTTTTGTTTGTCTCAAGTTGAGCAATTGAACCAATTGGATCGACCTATTTGACTTGGTAATGAGAGCATCCCTAGCACTGTCCTTACATCGGATGCTCTGATTACCAGGGTTATTTCAAGAACTGGTGAAACTGCTTGCCTCCTGCTTGTTTTCATACCCACTCTCTTCTTCATCACTTAGGCATTCTCTTTGTTCTCTGGGTCTCATTTTCCTATACCTGTCTCTCTATCTCTCTGCCTCTATCTCTCTTCCACGAGCATGTGTTTTAAAGAAATTGCTCTCTAGGTGGGATGTTACAACTCTCCTTGACACAATGCAGCACCTTCTTTTTTTCTTATTTTCTTCAAGAAGATGGACCTGCATTGATTATGCACAAGTATATGTGAGTAAAACTACTTTTATATACCTTATAAAGAAGACTAAGTTTGATTCCTTTCTCTTCTAGATCTTGTGTAGGGGGTGGAATGGGCTGGTGAACCGTTCAATTTCTGCCTGGCACATCACAAACTCTATTTGAGAGATCCACTACAATCTTTCATATTTCCCAATATCTGTTTCTTATCCCTGGAGTTCCAGGTCCCAAGCTATATCCCTGGACCAAAATATCCCCATCAATTTTCTTCTTGACATTAAAGAAAAAAAATCACTTCTCAGAGAACAATATAACTCAGACCAATGAGAATCTCCTACAAAACATGTTTGTACTATGTATTGCAAAAAAAGGAAAACTGTGAAACCCGCTATAGGCATTCTTTAGTTCTTCAGTAAAAGGAGCTCACACCTCAAGCCAGCAGCAATTTAACTGTCTTTATTGCGGATAATAAATCAAGCTGAATTAAGTCACAGCAAAGCGAGCCATCTCTAACAGAACAGAAAACAGAAGTCAGACAAAAACCTTTCAGTGCCTGTTGTTAAGTAGGCATGCACAACGACATGAAAACACAGGGTGCAAAACAAGTCAGAGACATAACAGGCTGCTGTGTCCCAAAATACATACGGACACAGCTGCATGTTCTAGAAGACCAGGTAACACATAGTCACTACACAGCATTACAGAATAACATTCTCATGAGAACTAGCTTTAGCCTGCTAGCCTAAACAAATCTACAAGCAGTTTACTTTCTCACACACTGGAACTGTGAAATTGTGAAGCAAGGAGTCCACTACATGTTTCATACATTGTGACACTATGCACTAGTTGTATCTGTTGGCAACTGATCACCTAGTTTGGGGGTTAAGATTCGTATTTATGTGCCTTTTTTTCCCTGCATATTTACCATATTTTCCTTGGACTCACCTTTTGCAGCATGCACGTTTTCTGGAACACCTCCCAAGGGAAATAGCATCCTTGCCACATTCCCCCAAGACACATTGGCCTCCTTGTTTTATACAGTATGGTACAGGATCTCTGCAGGAAGAGAAAGTCAGGAAAGTTAAAACACAGAACTGTGGACCAAATTAGGAACTAGAGGTGGTTATAGATGAAAAGGTTTTCTTGATGTCAAATCCTGGGTCTGGAAGATCCTAGCAAAGAAAGCTAAGCCTTGTTCACTTCTCTGCTGTCTTTCTATCAGTAGGCACAGACCTCTTCATTCAGATAGAATTTTGGTGACTGGGCAGCTTTTAAAGTGAGGGCTTTTTATGGAATAAATGCTGTATTTTCTTTACATTACTCTTTTTTTTTTTTAAAAAAAAGGGAACTTGCTTTGCATTGCCATTGTAAACTTTTTTAAGGCTTAAAGTGAGTTGTCTTGAGTCCCATTTGGGTTATAAAAGTAGTATATAGTGTTTTGAACATTAGGCTATGACTCTAAAGACCAGGATTTAGTTCCATGCTCAGCCATGGAAACACTCTGGGGGACCTTGGGCACATCACATGCTTGTAGCCACAGAAAAACTCATGATAGGTCTACCTTAGGGTCGTCATAAGTCAGAAAGGACTTGAAGGCATACAACAAGAACAACATGCCCAATGAGTAAATAAAAAATGATTTACTTTTTACAGCAAGCAGATGTACGGGTGCACATTCCATGGAAAATCATGTCTTTTTCACATTGTGTTGTTATGCATTCAGCACCCCAGTCCTTGCATGCTTGCTCTGATGTAAATTTCACTGCAAAAGAAAAAGAATGCATCTAATTCAGGCAACTGGTTGACTGCTCACTTGATTCCCTGTTAATCTCTTTCCAACTTTTAGGTAGAAACTTCTGGATTAAAAAAAAAAAGACACCTTCCTAAGATCTGAGGCCAGTCAGAAAGAGAACAGAAGGGAAGGCTGATGTGATGCCTCACTGCGCAGCCCCTGTGGTTGAGATGGTTTAATGGGCAAATAATATTTGATTGGCACCATATTAATTGGCTTTGATATTAAAATGATACATGGGGTGATGGCAAGATCACGCTGGAAGGGGCAAATTCCTGACTGCAAATGTGACATGGCAAGGAAGGTCAGCCTCACCCACCTCTAGGCAGAAGACCCGTCAGTTCAGAACAATAGCGCAGCTGTACTGAATACAATAAGTGTTAAATATCTAGCTGGACTCTCACAGCTGAAATAAGGAAGTTTCCCACCAAATTGTGATTGATTTAACCCTGGTCTCTGTACATCCCCATTTCTCCACAAAATCCAGACAACCATTATCCCCTTGTCACTCAAACATGAAACCCATTAACTCTGTCTGGACTTTATTGTTTGTGTTGTAACTCCCATTGTCTATGTAGCTGGGATTGTAAGTCACAATCACACCTTTGGGACATTTTTGGGGAACAAATACCCCTAATTTCAGGCTGGTCAGTGCAGTCTCTTGCTGATCCAGTTGCCACTCTGTCCATCCGATTCTTAAATGAGAACTGTCTTGTTCTACCTAATTTCTACCTAAGCCACATCACTGCTTCTTCTGCTTCTCTCCAGACTAGTAAATATTGCCTGAATCTCTCAAGGTTCTCTATCCCACTTTCCTTTCTTACCTTTTGTTAGCCATGTGTCAGTGAGTGAGAGCTTGAGCTACTGCATGCATGTATGAATTTATTTCAATAAAACATATTTTTAGTTTACATTTTACTCTTTGGCTGGTTCTTTTCCTGTGTGAGCCCGTAAACACTGTAGAGAGATCTCACTAAGTTCCCCTGCTCTGCTTGTGAGCTAATTAATTCTCCACTTTCGCACAGAGGTATTGGCATTGCGGGGTGGTCTTTGTGGCACCTATGTTTTGGAGTAACAGATGAACACTGTGATTCTGGATAAGGTATCTCTAAGTGAGATCTTGGAAGCTAAGCAGGGTCAGCTCTGGTTAGTATTTGCATGGGAAAATGCCAATGAATAGCAGGTGCTGTAGGCTATATTTCAGAGGAAGGAACTGGCAAAACCAGTGCCAAGTATTCCTATGAAATCCATGGCATTGCTGTAAGTCAACAAGAGACTTGAAAGTACATACACACTCACATTTTGTTTTAACTCAGAAGTAAGCCACTTTGAATCCCAGTTGGAAGGAAATAGGATATGAAATAGATAGATAGATAGATAGATAGATAGACAGACAGACAGACAGACAGACAGACGGACGGACGGACGGACGGACGGACGGACGGACGGACAGACAGACAGACAGACAGATAGAATATCCCTTCAAAACAGGGGTGACCAACAGCTCTGGGAGTGGGAACTACAAGGAATTCCATACTAAAACCAGAAATGAAATGGTATCCTCTTTGGCTGGTTTCATTTCCAGATGCTTAAGGGTGGGCATTTTTCTAGGAGTTTGGTCTATTAGGAAGAAAGGAATAGAACAAAATGGCTGCTTTTCACTTTTGTGCCCTTTTGGGAAATTAGGAGCTGGAAAAAGATAAATCGGGGGCTAAGTCTTGTAGGGCTTCCCTGGGGAGTACCAAAGTTCTTTAAAAATAGTTTCAGGGCCACGTGCTGCACTTTCCCAACTCTTACTTTGAAACTTCTCTTTTATGTCAGATTCAAAATTCAAAAAATATATTAGCGATAGCTTTCTTAGGCCTACAAGAAGATGCAAAAATCCCTATACATCATTATGCTAGCTTTTGGACCGCACTAGCTTCTTCATCAGACAAAGCTGGTTAAAAAAAATGTCATGCAGGGGAAGAAAATGATGTTAGAATCACAGGTCTGCAGGTCTGAATCTTTTTGGGATGATATATGCAGAAGGTATATGGAGACCTAAAATTCAGAGCCTAGTAGTCTCACCCTCCACAAGAAAGAAAGAAAGAAAGAAAGAAAGAAAGAAAGAAAGAAAGAAAGAAAGAAAGAAAGAAAGAAAGAAAGAAAGAAAGAAAATAAAGGTAGTGAAAGAAGGCAATAAAATTACTGGTCTCTACTGCACTAAAGTCTCTTCCTTTGATATCTGGTCTGTCCTTGTCCTGTTGTCTTTTGCTGTCATGTCAACTTTGACTTGTGGTGACTCCATGAATGGGAGACATTCAAGAGCCCTGGTTGTCAGCAACCCTGCTCAGATCTTGCAAACTTAGAATGGTGGCTTCCTTGATTGAATCAACCCACCTGTAATGCAGCATTCGTCTTTTCTTACTGCTTTCCACTTCGCCAAGCATTATTATCTTTTGCAATGAATCACATGGTCTCATGATGTGTCCAAAGTAAGACAACTCCAGTTTAGTCATCTTCATTTCTACTGAGTGCTTAGGCTTGATTTGCTCTTGGATATTTTTATAGTCTGTGGTGTTCACAGAACTCTCCTTCAATGCCACATTTCAAATCAGTTGATTTTCTTCCTGTCAACTTTCTTCACTACCCAGCTTTCTTATCCAAACATAATCCAAATCTTTTGAGAGCCATGATCAGTGATCTTCTCAAGAAAATCCCAGACTATCAGTTCTGCAGATAAATTTCAATGTTGTGACAGGCAAACATGCTGGCTGACTCATGCTAGCAGATGGCTTTTCCTTGTTCTTCAAATTCAAGACCTCATAAAAGATGGCCAGTGGTCCATCCTCCAGACCTGAGAGCATGGGATCTTCCTGAGAAGAGCACTGAACTCTGCCAACAGAGACTGTGATGCAGAACTATGAATTTTATTTAATGGGAAATATGGGTCTTTTAAACATTTTATAAATAACTCTTACCTGTATCAACCAGGACACCTGACAAGAAGACTGTAGAAAGAACACCAAATAACTTCATGATTAAGAAAAGGTTTATGGCATCACAATGTCACTGAATGAGAGAAATGAAACAATTAAATGAAAAGCCAGTAAATCAATCATGATCCACATCCATTTGGATTTGTCTTGTTAATCAGTCTTTTTTTTTAAAGCTGGTATTTTACCGTACTTGCTAGCATGAGGCCTTCCCTTCCCTCTGTGTGAGGTTCATTTTTTCACACATGCTTAGGAATTAATATGGACATTATGCTGAAGGAAAGCTCTACTGCAGTTTTTTTGTCTCTTCAAATCATTCCATCTTAGTGATACTCAGACAAACCTATAATGGGCTTTTCTTGGCAAGATTTCTTCAGGGACTGTTTGCCTTTTGCCTTTCTCTGACGCTGAGAGAGTGATTTGCCCAAGATCACCCAGTGGGTTTGTATGCCCAAATGGGGATTCAAAGCCCAGTTTCCAGAGTTCTAGTCCAACACTCAAACAAAACCACTACACCATGCTTGCAACACAAAAGATCTATGCAATGGGTCTTTCTTGGGAAAAGAAGATGAATTGATAAGGGTTCTTTACAGGATTGAATTGGAAAATTTGCAATGCCATTTGTTGAAATAAAAAAAGGTCAGTATCTGCTCACTCTTTGGGATTCCCTTGCAGATCACTACATTCAGTGCAAAGAAGGAGGAGCTGATGACTCAATGTTCAGGCTAAAAGTGATGTCATACTTCAACTCAGAATTGTCCTAGCTAGACATTAGTCACACATCTGTAGGGCCATTGCTTAATTCATATGATGGATTACCTTTCAAGGTGCCCATTATAAAAGAAAATGAACAAAATGATATTGCAGCACTATCTCAAGCTCCAGAGTTTGGCTAGTTTCTACTAAGTAAATATGATGATGCCAGACAACCAGTATAGTTTACATCATGCCCAAAATATAGCAGAGATTGCTCCCACAGCTTTGGAAGTGTGCCCAGCAGCAGAGAATAACTTTGCAGCAATACACTGTAGCCAGTAAAAACTCACCCACGCCAATTGTTCTCTTCCATCAAGGAGACAATTTATTCTTCAGTTACAATGTGTACATATTTACAAGAATCTCCAGAAGGCATTCCAGCATCTCCATGCTTGCTCTTTCTGGCAGCACTTCCAGCAGACACATCAGGCACCGTGCACAACTTGTTGGCTAGCACTCAGCTACATTTATACTCACACTAGCTGATGCAATCCTGCCAGCCTTTGCATTCTCCCCACACCTGATGCAACCTTCTCCCCTGGTTGCTCATCAGTAGGACTCAGCATGACTCAGCTAAAGTCACATGGCTTTTCACAGGTGCACTTAACAACCCACATCACAAAGTATTTTCTACAGGTTTGGGCCAACCTTTTCTTGACAGTTTACTGGTGTGAGTGTTAAGAGTCTCTGGAAGATCAGGGTTCAAATCCCTGCATGGCTATGGAAACCTGCTGGGTGACCTTGGACAAGTCAAACTCTCTTAACTATGGCAAATCCCCACTGAACAAATCTTACCAAGAAAACTCCATGATAGGGTTGCCTTAGGATTTCTGCAAGTTGGAAACAACTTGATGACATACACTAGCAACAAATGTGATGATGCCCTGTAACTTAATGCCACAACCAAATGTACCCTTAGCTGAGAGCATGTTTCACCTAACTCTTTGATTCTCAAACTCCTAATGCAAATGCAGTTTCCAAAATATTTCAGTTCTTTCATTTATGTGTTTACATACAATCTGACTGCATCCAAACACACATGTTTACAAATAAAGCACTAGAAAGTACAACTCTGAAGTGAGCACACATATAATTAGATTAAGATTCTCTCTGTCCTGTGTGTTATGAGTATACAGACATCTTCCTATGGATTTTTCAATAGACTAGTGAAAGACATGCACAAAAAAAGTCTCAAACCAATAGCATGCAAAATTACCTCTCTTTGCATTTTTTTAAAAAAGACTTTATTTCATTGCACACAACATGTACTTTGTCCATTGTTACTGCAGTTTAGGCCTACCTGGTGATAGCACCTGATATCACTTTGATATCAATAATTTGGCTTTCTTCCACCATCCCTCTCCACATGTTTGAGAGGTCCTCAGACAAGCACAGAACTAGGCTTGGCCATCAAATGCTGCAATATCCCAAGACAATACAGGCAGGCCAGAAATAGCCAGATCCCCACTTTAGGAGACCTCTCTGCAAACACCCTCATTATGTATGCATGATGTTTACAAAGGACTCCCTGCCCTGAGCAGGTAACTTGGCAAGCTAGAGGCTTAAATGCTGAGCACTGAGCATTTGCATACAGTCTACCTCTTTGTCAATTCGGACTTAACTCAACTTAACTTTCCGAGACATTGTCTTGCACCCAAAACTCATTGTTGTCCCCGAGTAAGGCATGGCCTGCAATCACACCTCTCCCTATAAAACCCCCTGATTCCGAGACCTTCGTCGGATCGCTCCAGAGTTCCTACCGCCTTGCTGCTGCATTGCTTGGAGAGCTTCCCCTCAGCTCCACATGCTGAGATACACCGAACCCCAGCATCGCTCTCTATCTTCTTCCGTACTTCAGAAACAGGTGTCATATCACCCGAATCAACTATCCCCCTGAAAATCCTGATATCTTACTCACACTTTTATTTTCCCTAGTTATCTATGTGCTTGTGTTGCTTACATTGTGTGCCTGTATTTAATAAAGATCCTTAACTACTTTCAAACCGGTCTGCTCCTTGACTTGGCCTGACCCCGTAAGCACTGGGTTACAAGATCCTGCTAAGCTACCCTGCCTCTCGTAACGCTAAAGCAGTGCTCTGAGCTAATTTTCCCACCTATGGTTGAGCACATTTTGGTGTCCCTCTCGGGACCCCCAGTAAACAGGGTAACACCTTGCCTGGATGTGCAAAGCTAAAAATGGATTGGAAAACTGAGGCAAACTGTGCATGTTTAGTACCAGGTACAACGCTCTAAAATATCAATAAAGTGGAAAAATGGAAGATTCTGTGCATACCAGTTGATGCTGAAACAAGTCCAGAGGAGTGATGAAGGATCAGGAAACCATGCCCTGTGAGAGATGGTTTAAGGAGCTAGGTATGTTTAACCTAGAGGAGAGAAGGTTAAGAGGGGATGTGATAGCCATGTATAAATATTTGAAAGGATGTCATATTGATGAGGGAGCAGGGTTGTTTTCCACTGCTTCAGGGTTATTTCCACTGCTTCAGAGAATAGGACTAGTGGATTCAAACTATAGGAAAAGAGATTCCACTTGAACCTCAGGAAGAACTTCCTGATAGTCAGAGCTGTTTGTTAATGGAATATGCTGCCTCAGAGTGTGGTGGAGTCTCCTTCTTTGGACGTTTTTAAGCAGAGGCTGGATGGTCATCTGTTGGGAGTGCTTTGATGAGTATTCCTGCATGGCAGGGGTTTGGACTAGATGGCCCTGTGGTCTCTTTCAACTCAATTATTCTATATTTCTAAGCATATGTATCTCAGAATGCATGCAATCAGTAGGTGCATTAGTGAGATAAGAGTTTGGCACTATTCCAATTACAGCATAAATTTTCTTACCATTTCATTTGTTGAAGATGCTGAGCACAATCAAGTGACCATAAGAAGGAGATGACACAGATGATTAAAATACCAAAAAAAAATAAATAAAATAAAATAAAAAAATTCCACCCAGTTGCGAAAAGACTGAATCTTATTTGATCTGTTTCTCTACATGCCTAGATCCTCTCCTTATATTTAATGTCCAATGTTACGTCATAACTATCCTATGTCTCCTAATTTCCATAGATCATTTGAGATGCTCTCCTGATTTTATAACCATATCACAAAATGACCGTGTATTACACAAATGGGAACAAATCAGAACTGTTACTGCTCATTCAATTGAACAAATTGACATGTAATGTTCTGCTTGTACCATGGATAGCATGCTCCGTAGAACCCCTAGACATCTTGCTAACTACATTGTGATTATAAAATCTTTAAAAAAAAAACAGGGAAGGAGCTTATATTTGGAGTTCAAGAATTACAAACTACAAACCCCAGATTTCCACAAGACGTTGAATGTAGAATAATAGCACTATAACAGTGTAGCAGAAAGGCCCCATGTTACAGGTGGATTGATTCAAGCAAGAAAGACGTGGCTGCCCTGAGTTTGCAAAATTTTAAGAACTGGGTCTCTTTAAGGTCTTTCTTTCACGAGGACACCATAAATGGAAGTTGGTTTGACAGCACATAACAGTCTGAATTATATTCCTGCTTTTACTTCACTTGGTGAAGAGATGTTTGTTAAAAATGAGATGCCTGGACAAGGCAAAGGGACAGTAGGGATGTGATGGGATATGATGTTAGAGGCACTGCTCCATGGTGGTTCTGCATCTACTTGGATATGCAACTCTTGAAAATGCTTTTGGGAAGCAACCCTGATAGCTTTGCCTTGGAACTTCCCTGGAGTCAGGTCTTTCCACCACACTTTTTAATATCTATGTGAAATGCATTAGAGAGGTGAATACAAGGTTTAAAGTTTCATACAGACCTTGAAATTAACATGTCTAGTGATTTCACCCAACTTTATACATTCCCAAATTAGAACTGAAGTTACAAAACACCTTAGTGAATCAAGTCCCTTAGAGTTTATAAAATTCATTAAGATGGACACTCTCTCTCCCTCTGTCACATTTAGTAAAATACAAGAGTCTGTATCCTCAGAAGAAGAACTGTGAGAATTAGAAGAAATATGTCACATGACTCTACTGTTAGGCGGGCTCATCTGCATGATTTCTTTGGTAAGACAGGAAGAAGGAGGGAGTAGGAGACAAAGAATTTTCTGGAGCCCCAGTCCAGACCCTCTGATGACACAGATCAAGCAAGATGGCCATATCTATCCATTTGTATTCATGGTTTCCTCTGTTTATTTTAAAAAGTGCTGATTTCCCCCTCACTCGTGTGGGCTTTTTGCCTTTCTTTTAATGAACCAACTACAACTGCTGCAATTGTCACAGGGACTTCAGAACCATTCACCAGGATCTAACTCAATCCCTCTCTGTTCATAGACATATAGATTTTTCCATGGTGTAGCATTTTGAGCATAGGACTATGACCTTGGAGACTAGGGTTTGATCTCCTGTTCAGCCATGGAAACCCACTGGATGACCTTGGGACCATCACATACTCTTTGTGCCAGGAGACTCTATGACAAATTGGTCTAATGCATAATCTACATTGGAGAGAGGAGGTGGGTATTAACACAGAGCTCATGCAATCACCACAGGTTTAAGAGCAAATTAATATTGAGCAGGGTCTAATAAAAGCATTTTAATTTTATAATAATATTTTAAATTATATTTATTGTTAAGTATGCTGCAAAAGGCACAGATACACAGATATATACATGCATATTTGTCAAACTTTTTTCCTCTTTTGTTCAAGCTTTTCTATGTTCATAATATAAATTTTGAAGATTATTCCTCATTAATAATGTTTGTCCTCTTTTTTAATCTGTCCACATTCCTTCAGAGATGTCTCCCTAGTTTCATTTGTGAAATTGTGGAAGGTTATACATGGCAGATAATTGAGTCTGTGGGGCAGAAGAACAGTTAAGGTTATGCAGGAACAAAGGATAATAGAAAGAAAGAGAGTCTTAAAATAGAACAGGATGGGATGCAGCCATTTGTTTGCTTAGCAGAAGACCATGGCTCTCAAACAGCCAGGGCCCTTTCAGAATGTGTCCTGTATGTAATAGAAACATGTTTGAAAACTTTCTGAGGAATGGGAATGCATTCTGACTCTTCAGTAACTTTTCCTCCTCTGATTATTATGATTTGAACTGTTTTATATTATGATATAATATACAATTGCTATATCATATTTTGGGGATTTCAGAATGGCCTTTTAGGCCTGAAAGGTAGATGCCCTTCCTGGGCCTGTATGAAAGAAAAATGTCTGCAGTCTTTGTGAGGTGTTAAAGATGCATCATGACTTTCTTCAGTAACTTCTCCATCTCTATTGATTATATTATGGACTGATTTCTGTTGTATATTATCACTCTTCACCCTAATTCCTTGGCCGGTTTTGCGACTGCCCTCTTATTGCTCTAATGAAGTATTCATGCCAGTCAGGTGAGGAAAAAAAAGATGAAAGTGAGAGACAAACTGAATTGAAGATCGTGTAGAATCATAGAATCATAGAGTTAGAAGAGACCACAGGGGCCATCCGGTCCAACCCTCTGCTATGCATGAACACACATCAAAGCATTCTCAACAGATGGCCATCCAGCCTCTGCTTAAAAACCTCCAAAGAAAGAGACTCTACCACACCCTGAGGCAGCATATTCCACTGCTGGACAGCTCTGATCATCAGGAAGTTCTTCCTGAGGTTCAGGTGGAATCTCCTTTCCTGCATCTTGAATCCATTGCTCCTTGTCCTGGTCTCTGGAGCAGCAGAAAACAATCCCACTCCCTCCTTGAGATGTAAAATGAGATACATATCAATATCCCTCTCCTAATATACCCCATTTCTGTTCATAGTATCAATATGTTGCTGCTTCATTGCCAGTTTCAGTGGCGCTGACCTACAGTGGAGGTTACCAGACCAACAGAGATCATGGACATCACTGAGCCATCTACCCAATGAGATCTGGATACCTCGTAGCCTTAGTGCAAGCCAAGCATAAGACAATATGAGCCAAGATGCTAAAACGTGTGCAATGAAAATGTACACTTAAGTAGTTAGGTGGCAGATGTATTACACTATCTTCCTGCAGAACACTAGCATTGTGCAACCAACTGCGTATTTGCAGATGTGCATGCTGTTCCCAAAATCCCACTGAATCAAGGGGTACACTAAAGGTATTCAGGAAAAGTTATATACCATCTGAGAATGTGCAACAGTTATGCTTATGGAACTCAGCCTTCAAAACTGTGAATTGAGTATGGTCGATATGCATCCCAAAATACAAACTCATGCATAAGGACACTCACCTGGCAATAATAAGAAGCCAGCCTCTGCATCTCTCTCTCTTCTTTCTTTCTCTGACCCTTTCTGCAGGATGTCATGATCCCACACTGGAGACAGGAGAAGGACAGGAGCCATATGATGGGTCTGCACGACATTTTCTGGATCCCATCCTTCCACTGCCCCCGGGTGGCACAATCACACTGCAAATCATTGACAAGTTTTCCCCGTTAATAATCAGTGATTGTGCCATCATCCTGCTGCCCACCCACACTTACCTGGTGCATGGAGGTCCTGGAAGCACAATGGCTGCACTTCCTGCCCCAGCACAGCCTAGGAGAGTACATGGCTGTGCTGTGGAAGGAAGAGGCAGTGCCATTGCACTTCCTCCATTTGCAGAGGCAGCTGGTGTGGAAAGGAGCACTCCTGTTGCATTCCCCTCTCAGCAGAGACAAAGCTGGGACTTGCACTGGATGTCTCTGGAATAAGCCGCAGAAAAGACCTCAGTCTCTATGTGTGTCTCTATCTATCTATCTATCTATCTATCTATCTATCTATCTATCTATCTATCTATCTATCTCTATCTATTTAGTTAATCTTAAAGTAGAAGACTTTCTGCAGCCTTAGGGAAAGATAAATTCTTAGGGCTCAAGTTCTAGTGGCGGGCAGAACCGATGGGATAATACCAGAATATTTTAATGTAAAACTTTTATTTCTGGGAGCTAATTTGTAGCAGAGGCATTTTAATCTTGTAGAATGGGTAAAAACTTATGAAGGAGTTGAGAAACCATCAGACAAAAGTGTCATAAGGAAGGAAGGTTGGCTGTTCAGGGAATTTTAGTGGGAAGATGCAAAGCCAGAAATAGGATTGTGCAACCCTGAGATTGCTATTCAAGAATGATGAACTCCTGACTTCACCTTGAAGTCATAACTTTCTACTCTTGCTTGTTTGGAGGCTTACAAGATGCTGAGCATTTCTGTCAAAAACTTAAGGTTCATTGGTTTCTGGAATTTTGCTTAAGTTAGACGTAGTATCAAGCAGACAAGACTTTACTGTCAGCCAAGGAGAGATTATTCTCTATGTTCTTGTAAGAGCTTGTGTCCCTTCCCAAAGCAGGAAAAGTAGTCAGGAAGACAATGAGAAACTTTGCTTGGCATTTACCAATTTATTGGCAGAATATAAAAACACTCACAAATATATCAGCGCTTGTGATTTGAAAGATGAACTGATTTTATTCTCATTTGATTGATGTTTTATTAGTTGTTTTGAAATTCCTCTTTTATGAGTCACATTCAGTGGTGGTGAATATCAGCAGGACGGTAAATCCATTGTGGGTTTTAGCTGGAACTTTAAAAGAGCTGTCTAAGGTGCTGAACCTATTTTGGGGATATGGTTCAGCACCGTGGTTAGATTGTTAAACCAGTTACTTTTTTATTTCTCCTTTTTAGTTGTCACATTCACATCATGTTAGTTTTGATGAAGAAGAGGAAGAGGAGGAATGAGGATAGGGAAAAGGAGGAATCTGCTTTTTCTCACAAAAATCTCTGTAATAGCTAAGATGCAAGCGACCAGAATCACAGTACCTACCTATAACGTCTATATTCTAGCAACAAAATAAGCACAAATACATATTTTTCCAATTTTCCACCCCTCACCCCAAACTGATTCACAATTTCCTTCTTTGGTGATCTGCCATCATGTAAATGATCCAGTGGTGGATCCCCATGATCCCGGCACTTTGATAGCCAGAATCTCAGTGCCGTACACTGAAAAAGAGAACACAAGAAATAAGACACGAAAACCTCCAGGAAATGCAATAGAGGCCTGTAGAAGGATTAGATTATGCAAACTCCCAGGAAGACATATTGAGATCTAGTCTGTCTTCTTGCTTAGGAAAAGGATTCCTGAAAGGAAAGAGTGTGAGGTGGGGATGTAAATTTCCTTTTTTCCTTTTTTTAAAAAATATATATTTATTATGGTTTCATAATAAAGAAAGAAAAAAAGAACAAGACTATCAACAATAATAGGACAAGTAAAACAAAGCGTATATACAAAGAAAGAACAAAATTAAATATATACTTACATGACAAAACATTTACAGAATATCATAACACAGAACACACTGGCTTCTCCCACTAGCAGTGTGTTAGATTGAATATATCAAACCCTGTATTATTGCCTCTGTTTCATTCTCTACTAATAAATCTTAACAGGCTGCCATATAACAATGCTATCACATTATTCATCTATATTTAAATCTTAAACCCCTCAGATTATTTAATTCTCTAAATATTTAACTAGAACTAAATGTGTAAACTTTGGCAAGACAAGAAAAAAAAAAGAAAAAAAAGAGAGCCAAGAACCTAGTTCACTTTACGATATAATCATGGAACAATAAAATTGTTAAAAATCCTCAACGTCTTATTTCTATAGTAAAATTTTCCAGTTCAGTTTCAATGTAAATTTCATGGAAGGACAAACAATTGCAGCCAGCCGTCCACATTTGCTATGCTTAGCGATATGGGATAGCCCAAAAAGTGGAAAAACTGCAAATCTCACCTTTCTGTGTGTGTCTTTCTGTCTGTTTGTGGGAAAAGGACTGAGGCATGGTGGGGAGAATCGGCACCCAGGTCCAAACCAGGTCAAGGAAGGGAGAGGGAAAAGGGATGGGTCAGCAAGGTAGTCCTATACTTCTTAACTTACTCACCTCCTTCCTTGGGTTTGTGTGGGGCATTGAGAGGGTTTGTTGTGCTGTGAAATTGGGCTGCAATCTGTCCAGCAGCTGGTGGAGGAGGAGGAAAAAGAGGACCAGAGGCCAATTATTAAAGGGCTGTGTTGCCGGATTGGAGCTGCTGAAAGGGAGGGTTCCTTGGAAAAGAAGTACTTGAGGTGGGGGACCAGGAGTTGGAGAAACTCACTAATAATCAAATCTGTTTAAGTTAAACAGGCAGATGTGGAGAGCTAACTGTACTGTATTCTTTTCCCCCATGAAACCAAATATATTTGTAATTTACTCTTCCTGTATTCTCCCCATAAGTGTCTTGAGGTGTTCCAATGGATTTCCTTGTGCAAAAAATGCATTCTTTTTGGGGAAAAAAAAAACATATTGCCTGTGCAGAAAACATCATTTTTGTGATGAAAGTGCATTTTTGAATGAAGAAAGTGCACCTGCTTCTGCAGTAAAAATAATTGAGAATGCTTGAGGACATTTGAATGTAGCAGGAGGAAACTGCAAAATCTTGCTGCTCACTCTCTCCCAGCTGTTGGGAAACCCATTTCTCGACTGAGAAATTAATATTAGAACATATTCTTTCAATCCCTAGTGTAAAATCTCACTGACCTTTCACAGAGTGACTGATTGACTGATAACTTAAAACTCTATGAAGCATTGTGCAAACAATGAGTATGCATCCTAGCAGAATTCAGTAAGCATAATGGATCCATTTCAGAATTATTGCAACATCAACACAGGACTCTTTTATAAAATATACTCACAAAATGTGCTGGTTCTATCTATTGCCAAAATTATGAATGCAAGTACATATCTTAAACCAGAGTTTGAAAATTCTCGCCTAAGAGATGTACTCAATTGCATCATTTTTGTCTGCCTGTTTCTGTGTACTTACTTGAGGCTCTTTTTCTTTGAGGCTCTTTTTCTGCAGCATGACCGTTTCAAGGAACACTTTCCCAGGAAAGAAGAATCTCTTGCACATTCCCCTTCAATGCACTCGCCTCTCCGTTTTCTACAATATGGCACAGGATCTCTACAAGAAGACAAAATGTGGCAAGCAAAGCATAGGAGAATGGGCCCAAGAAGATGATGGGGAAATGGGGTTAGTATAAGCAGAAGAGTTTTTCTTGATGGCAACTACCAAACTCTGGAAACATCCTACCAAGGGAGATTAAATCCTTCTCATCTCTGTTGTCCTTCCATCAAAAGTGAAAACATTTTTATGCAGGCAGACTTGAGCCAGCCAGTTGTTTCCTAAGGAGGGGTCTTTTTATGTATTATATGCTGTATTTCTTTGATGTGCTTTCCTATTTTTATTGGTGTATTTTCAACGGTATCTTTAATTTAACTGAGCAGTTTTTGCATATTGTGTTTTAGGATGTTTTTATTTATTGATTGATTTGCCTGTGAGCTATTTTCAGTCTTTTCTTTTGGAGCTAGAAATACATCCTTCCAAGAAAAGATGAATATTTTGGATCTACCTTTTACAGCAGGTGAGGTTCGGTGCACACTGTCCATGGAAAACCATATCTGTGACACATTCCTCTGGTGTGCATCGTCCACCCTGAGCTGCACAGTAATTCCATGATATAAAGTGAATTGGAAAACCTGAATAAGAAAAAGAGTAAATCTATATCAGACAGTGGGTCTCCAGCACTGCTTAACTCACTGTCACTCTTTACTAGATAGAATAGAATAATAGAATCATAAAGTTGGAAGTGACCACACAGGGCATCCAGTCCAACCCTTTGCCATGGAGGAACACACATCAAGGCACTCCTAATAGATGGTCATCCAGTCTCTGTTTAAGAACCTCCAAAGAAGGAGACCCCCACACACTCCAAGGCAGTATATTCTACTGCCGGACGGCTCTGACCATCAGGAAGTTCTTTCTGAGGTTCAGGTGGGAACTCTTTTCCTGTAGTTTGAATCAATTGCTCCTTGTTCTAGTTTCTGAAGCAGTGGAAAACAAGCCCGTTCCTTCTTCAATATGACATCCTTTTAAATATTTAAACATGGCTATCATGTCCCCTCTTAACCTTCTCTTCTGCATACTAAATATACCCAGCTCCCTAAACCTTTTCTCATAGGGCATAGATCTAGATACTAAACTGTGGGGAAAACAACACTTTGTGAAACCTGTTGGCAACCAGAATAGACAGCAAAGGGTTTTGGTTGTGAGTGGCAAAGTGTGGTATGCAGACCACCTCCAGGCCCCCCAGGGCCAATTTTGTGGCTCTCAGAGAGCCTAGTGATTTTAAAAAAATGCCTTCTAGGCAACATTGGAGACATTTTTGACATGTTTTGGAGCAACTTTGGGGCCAAGTAGTGAATCAAGAGTAACTATTCTTTTTACATATCATACCCTTTAAAAATATCAGAAATCTGGCTTTTCATGGATAAGATCTGTAGATTTACTGTTAATAGATAAAGATCAGATTAAGATGAAAACAAGTGATCAACTGAGACAGAAAGGCTATCGTGACTCTCGTCAATGTTTTGTCTCCTGAAGTCAAGACCATTAGTCTGTTTTGGACCCCTTTATTTGCTCTGGAACAGAGCCATTAACACCTTCCCCTTCAGGGCAGAAAAAGGGTATTTAAACCCTAGCCCAGACCTTGGCATTTTGCTAGCACTTGGGTGTCACTCTGTACCCAGACTCTCATTCTGCTGTGCTGCCCTCAGATTCTCATGTTTGAACCATTTCACCTGTTCTCTTCAGGATTAGTGTCAAAATATGGAGCTCTGGACCAAGCCAGGGCTATGACAACTCAGGTCTGCTTTAAATTCTCCCTTCCTAGAGAAGCATCACTCTTCTATATTTTTGCCATCCTCTGGCTCTCTTTCAACATATATCTCTCTCTATCCCTTGCTCTAAATCCACACACTTGCAGATACAAGGCAAAGCGGTCTTAGTTAATACCAATGAATGCGCCAATGGTGGTATTAATATGTAACTGATCGAAATAGGCACTTTATGGAGGCTGCTCTTTACAAAAATATAAAATCTTTACTGCAAAAGTTGACGAGGGAAAAGGTAGTTGGCAAATTAAATATTAGCAAACAGCAAAACGCTCTAATCCAGCAAACACTTCCCCCAACTCTTTAACTCTCTTTCACACTCTCTTTCCTTAACCTCTCAGATGAATATCTGTACACTCTCTCTCTAAACTCCCCCAACTCCCATTTCAAACCCTTTTTCATTTTTTTTCCTGTGAGGGTCATCTCCCATTGAGCCCCTTCTCTGGCTAGCCTGGGTTCCATAGTCAACAATCAATCAATTTAAATCCTCTTGGTTGCTAGGGTGGCTCTGTCGCTACGCCCCCCCATGTTCATCACAATTAATAACTATCACCCACTTCATGCTATGCTCCTCACTGTCCAATTTTTTCCTTCTTGTCTTCTGTTAGCCTTGTATGGTTCATGAGATTGTTTTATTTCTTAAGTGTGTTTATGATTTTCCCCTGATAAAATATTCTTTTCACTTTCAACTAGTGTTCTACATTAAGTTTCAGTATACACAGGTGAAAAGGACCCATGGTTACCCCCTCTTGCAGGCCTCCTTTGGGCTATAATTGCCCATCTTCTCATGCAGGCATTGACATTGCGGATGGACCCTTAAGTCACCCACTTTTTGGCTAACAATATGTATTTCTTCCTCCTGGAATTCCCAGGTCTCAGCTATGTTCATACTTCAACTATAACACTCCACAGTGCTATGAAAGTTCCTGGAATATGTTCTCCAATTTCTATTAACATCCCCACCCATGACTCTTACCTGGTTCAACCAGCAGTCCCAAGAAGAAGAGTGTGGAGAAAACAGCAAGTAATTTCATGGTGGAAAAATGGATTATGGCTTCACAACGTCACTAAATAAGAGACATGATTCACAAGTGAAATTCTACACAAATTATTCTCAGTGAAGATCCAAATCCATTTGGATTTTTTTTGTTCACTGATACCTTATCACAACTGCAAGCATGAAGCCTTCCATTTTTATACACACGCTTGGGAATGGACATGGAGATAGCATTTAAGGAAGGCAAAGGTGGAGTGCAAAAAATCTATGCAACAGCTCTTTCTTGGGAACAGAAGATGGACCAATAAGGATTCCTTGCAGGACTGAGCAGAAAACGTTGCTGCCTTTGAAGGGGTTAAATCCAATACCACTTGAATAGGAAAAATAAGCGAATTGAATTGTGCCTCTGAGTAAATTGCAGATGTCTGTCTTATCTCAAATTTTAGAGAATGGCCTTGCAAAAGATCTGGGAATTTACAGGGAGGCACTATACTCCCTACCATTATTTTGTATCATCTTCTAAACTAACCCTTTGTTCTCTTCTGTACACGTGTATGCCAGTCAATGATGTAATGGAAAGTTAACCAAAGATCTTTTTCTCCAGTGATGGGCGGGCTAAGTAAATGATTGACTGCTGACATAGAAGGCAAAAGGTATATAGTGATGCTACCTCAATTAATCGACACAACAGTTCTGAAATAACTGTTGCTCTTGCGCAAGGTATTGTAATAAAATGGCTTTTTGATTTTTCCCTGAAACCTGGTTTTCGCCTCTTTCTTGGCCACAACATTTCTGGTGCATTGGCCGGGAAACCGGGGGAAGGGACTATTCTGTCCCCCTTGATGGACGTTTGGACGTCGGGGATTGCGGCCTCCCCTTGACAAAACCCAGGGCGCCCTCGACCTTTTGTCGAAGAGGTTTGGTTGGGGAGTGGTGGCATCTCTGGCGACAGCGATCCAGTCAAAGGACCTCGGGTTACAGCTGGAAACCAAGCCTCCCATGGCCCTCTGGTGAGTAGACCCCCCTCATGTTTGGGAGGGGGAAGGGGGAACTGATCACTCCTCGAAGTTTCGGCCGAGTACCTCTTAGCGGTGAAGAGAGAAACCCCGAAAACTTTTGGTATGGCGGAATAATAAATGAGACGTCTCAGTTGTGGTTTAATGGGCCAGATGGGAGGTTGTTTGTCTGAATGAAAGATGTGTGTGTGAAATGCTTGCAGCATTGCAGTTCTTGTATCATGCCGTGATCGTCCGGGTGGCCAAGTCAGTGCTGGAGTGACTGGAGTAAAAAAAAAAAAAAACCCTTTGTGTGGGCGCACGGGACCCCTTACCCTGTGCTAAATCCATTCCTATTGTGTCTTGTCTGGAACTTGGGAGGAAATGGGAGGGGGAGAAAGTCGGCAGACTCCCTTAAGAGTGTATGATAAAGAATTTCAAAGAGAATTTAAAGGAGGATTCAGTGGAAACTTACTATTGCCGTTGTAGTGTGAAGAGAAAAAAAATGGTTTGTTTCCTCTCTCAGTGTTTGAAGCCATTTCCTGAAGCCCCTCCTTCTTGGGCTCTCTGTTGTTTTAAGCCAGAGAAGTTAACTCAGCCAGAGGCTGGGAAATGGCAGAAATAAAAGTCAGTGCAAAAACCTCAGGTGTTAATGAGAAATAGTGAGGAAGCAATGCAGAGTCTCATTGTTTTCTCTTAGGTGTAAGGAAGAAGCCTGATTATGCAATTCAGGCAGTGGGAAAATGTTACAATTAACTGGAAAGGGATCCCTTTGTTCGATGTTAAAAGGAAATAAAGGGATTTTCTAGAACCAAGTCTGACCCCCTTGATGGAGATTCAATGGGCCGGCAATTAACATTCAAAAGGGTTTAGAAGGGATGTATTTTAAGCAGTTTTTTTGCCTGGTTGGTAATAGCGAGACACTGATTTTGGGCTAGAAGTTTATTTAGCTAAGAGGTTTTGGAATAGCAGAAATAAAGTCAGAGAGTTAATGAAAAAAAATAATAAGCCTTTAAGGTGTTGCATGGAGACATGCCAGGAGTTGGAAAAGATTCTCCTCTAGTACTTTTGCAACACCTTTACAGCAAGGTAACACAAGGGGCAGAGCTTAGCGCAGAGTCTATTGTTTAAAAAAAAAAAAGCTGCATTTGAAAAGGAAAGAAAGAAGAGGAAAAGAAAAAGAGGAACTCTGCGCCCACCAGGAATTCCCCCTCACCCCTCCCTGTTGAAAGAAAAAAAAAAAGAGAAAGGCAGTTTCTCCCCTTTTAATGTTAGAAGCAAAGTCTGTTTCCTAGTAAAAATCTCTCATGTCTCAGAAAAGGGAGAACGAAAACTCCAGTGAATATTTAATGAGCTGTCAGCTCAACACAAACGACCCAAGGGGGAAAGATATTACTGGGAAGCTCAATGAATCCCTTCATCGATCAACAGTCTGTGGAAACACAAGGCCCCCCCGGTACTTCCTCCCCTTCGGAGATAAATATGCAGGTTCCCCAAGAATCAAGAAGATCAGCTGGTAGTTGATGCTCAGCAGTCGGGGGGGCTACCAGTGAGTTCAGAGTTATCAATATACACCCTTCACCATGTCAGACCTACTAAGTAATAGAACTTTGCTCCAGAATCATGGCCTCACATGTCTCTAACTGGCAGGATTGTCAATAGTTGCTTCTGACCTTGTACACTACTGAGGAGTGGAGGAGAATAAATCCAACATGAGGAATGGCGAGCCAGGCAGGAGGAAGAGGCCTAGATTGGGAAAGTTCAGGAATGATGGACTTAAAAAGCTGTAAAACTCTATCTGACAATGAGTTTTTGGAGAAGCAGTTGACACAGGAATCTTGAACACATGGGAATTGTAGTACCTGAACAAGTTTCCCCCAAGAACCCTTGGGAATTCCAATGCAAAAGAACAGAGAGGTAGAGCCCCCACAGAGGCCTTGGAGCAGCAGCTCTTTAGGAGACAACCACGCTCCACCCCCACCGGATCCTTTCTGCATGCCTGTTTGCCTGTCCTTCTCCTGAGGGGACAGATGGGGGGAGCAATAATACCAGTGATAAGGAGTGAGAGCCGCTGCCAGCATCAAGAGGCTTCCTGGAGGAGAAGCGATGTGAAACAACAGCCCCCCCCAGCTGAGGTGCCAGCCAAGGAGGGAGGGCAGATGGTGGGGGGGCGAATGGAAGCGGCGGATGCAGCGGAGGCTGAGAGGATGCAGCCGACAATAAGTAGCAGGAACAGAGGAGTCAGTTTCGGAAAGGGGGGTTCACCCCCTCCCTTCCTAGTTCGTCTGATGTTTGGAATTTTAGAACCAGGCGGAAGAGGAAATAAAATGCGGCAGAGTCAAGTGGCTGACAGAAAAAGCTAGCAGGGCAGCCAAGAGTCCAGGAGCTGCAAGGGGCTGAAGAGGGCAAAGGGGAGTGGCTTAGCTGCCTACGGCCATACCACCCTGAACACACCTGATCTCGTCTGATCTCGGAAGCTAAGCAGGGTCGGGCCTGGTTAGTGCTTGGATGGGAGACCGCTTGTGAATACTGGAAGCTGTAAGTTTTTGTAAAAATCCAAAATGAGTAGAGGTTGGAAGATGAGAAGGTGGTAGGAAAACCCAGAAGAGGAAGAGGGTCTCTGGGAGTGTACCAATGTACCCAGTGTGGGCAGAAGAGGCATAGGTGAGAAAAATCTGGACAGATGGTGAAGACAGTCAGAGAAGGATGTGGATATGTGGAAGAAGACAGCAGGGACCAAGTGAAAGGTGATGTATGGTGAGAATCCTTTTGTGGAAGACGACAGCAGAACTCCATGAATAATGTCAGTGGTCAGCAGTTAAGAGGAAAAGTTTTGTTCCTCACCCCATAAACAGCACAGGGTAAGGACTCGGAGTTGTGCCATTCTGGTGAGAAACGTTGGCAGCAGAAGCATGGAGAATACGGGAAAGGGCCAAGTCAGAACTGCAAAGTAGCGCCCCCTCACCAGTTCCCGATAAGGTGGAAACTGGAAAGGCTCCCTGGCGCAGTCCTAGCGGGATGGAGGAGGTGATGGAGCACCCCTATGAGCTAGCTGGGAGAAGAGGTGACGGCGCACCTCTGAGTTGGGAGGGAGAAAATAAGGGAGCATTTCTGAGAGGCGATAGAGCGCCTCTCCAGTTTGGAAGTGGAGTTGCAGTTGAGGGACTCTGGCTGAAGAAGGCAGAGCAGGAAAAGAGATGCAAGCTGTGAGACAGCTAACAGGCCGACAACAGCCCTGAAAAAGCCCACACACCATACAGGCTCAAACAACAGACCTGCATTTGTCCACAAGATCATCAAAGATTAAACACTGTTCTAGGAATCACCCAGAGGAGTCACATTGTACCTGCAGACCTCGGAATTTAAGGAAACTGGAGAAGATGAAACAAAATCCTGGAGACACAGGAGTTCAACGTGTATGGTCCAAATAACAGCCCTGGCTATGTTTTTGGACTGGATGCCAGCACAGGACAAGCGGCATGATACCACATTCATCTTCTGAGCCCATTTTATAGAAACCTTTCATTCTCATTCCATGTGCAGCCCATAACAGAGAAACCAGGAGTGTTTTTGTTTTTTTCCAAAGCCCCATTATGATGGGAAGAAGATGCAATATATACTTCACAGAGTCATAAAGTTGTCACCTTTCAGCAAAAGCCCTTTTGGATGGATTAAGGGAACATAACTCTACAGGAAAGAGTTAGTGTGTTAGGGAAAGCTCTGAGTACGACAAGGGAGAAAATGTTAAAATAGGGGCTTCTTTCCCTACAAGCACAGGCACACCCCCTCAAACCAGGAGACATGGGTGAAGGATTGGGTGCAACCTGGACATGGGTGGGGACCTATCAGGTGGTAATGACAACCCCCACTGTGGTAAAGGTGGCCAAGATGCTAAACTCGGGACACATGCATGATCAGATCTTGAATGTGGAAAACAATAGATTGAGACAGGTATAGGAAGGGCAGGAAGTTTGGTTTACCTATTTTATCACTAGGGATTGGAAGATATGTGTATATGGCAAACAGGTATGCCCAGGGAAATGTTTCAATGTTAATTTCTTTTCAGTTATAGTATTGGTTTTATTGAGTTGTGTGACAAAAGGGGGGCTGGTCCTCCATAGTCAGTTCTGGAAAGCAACCAGTTTTTACAATGGCAAATAGGTATATGGTTCATCTCCTGGGATTATCACTTTTCACTCAGTGCATGAATTGATATAGTGTGGCTGGCCAAAAATGAAAAGGATTCACAATAAAAGCAACAGGTACATGACAACACATGATCCCCATGGAGGGAATTGGTTTTCATGTAAGGCAGGTGCGTTGTAGGCTGTCAGCCCAGCATGAAACTATCTCTTCAGTTGTGAGGGGGTACTCAGTATTTTGGTAAAATACAACCTGTTGTTATTATGTAAATGAGTTGAATGCAAAAGAAGGGAAAATGCATTTTGAAGTATACAATATTAGAAGATCATTCTAATGGTCTGCAGGCATGTGGATAAAATTGAGTTCCCTAAGTAAGTATGGGAAAAGGCACAGTAAGCAAGAGTACTTTGTACTAACATAATGGCTTTCCTAAATCTGCCAGTCTTTACTCTGCATGTTAAAAGTGTTGTTTTTTAATCTGTAATGCTCAAGTCAATGGAAGGAGAAAGCTGGAGGTTCCAGAAGGTGGTTACAGAAAAGGGGGGTCAGAAGAATTCTGGGCTAGGTGATACAATTTGGCACTCCGGAAGCTGCCAAAGCGACGTACGCCAGACCCAGCAACTGTTGAGGGACAGAAGATTGGGGCTAGATTTCTGTTGGGGTTACACCAGGGAGCTAACCTCTCTACGCACAAATCAGACCCCCTCCGTTATTGGGAACAGCATGTAAGTGTAATGTGTGTTAGTGAATCCTTATGCTGCTATGTAGTTTGCTGTTATATATTATTTGTGTTATAAGGAAGTAAGAAATAGTACATGCTTGAAATTGCAAAGTTTTGAATTTAGCATGAAGGGGGGAATGAAGGGGTTAAATCCAATACCACTTGAGTAGGAAAAATAAGCGAATTGAATTGTGCCTCTGAGTAAATTGCAGATGTCTGTCTTATCTCAAATTTTAGAGAATGGCCTTGCAAAAGGTCTGGGAATTTACAGGGAGGCACTATACTCCCTACCATTATTTTGTATCATCTTCTAAACTAACCCTTTGTTCTCTTCTGTACACGTGTATGCCAGTCAATGATGTAATGGAAAGTTAACCAAAGATCTTTTTCTCCAGTGATGGTCTGGCTAAGTAAATGATTGATTGCTGACATAGAAGGCAAAAGGTATATAGTGATGCTACCTCAATTAATCGACACAACAGTTCTGAAATAACTGTTGCCCTTGCGCAAGGTATTGTAATAAAATGGCTTTTTGATTTTTCCCTGAAACCTGGTTTTCGCCTCTTTCTTGGCCACAACACCTTTTTGTGGAATATTTGACTCCATTCAGCAGTATAGTATTGACCCAATTCAATAGTATTTTAGAGCGACTGGTTAAAAATAGTTGTTGTTATTTGTTGTCAAATCACCTTCAACTTATGGCAATCCTATGAATGAAAGACTTCCAAGACACCCTGTTCCTGACAACCCTATTAGGGTCTTGCAAACTCAGGCCTGTGGCTTCCTTGTTTGAGTCAATCTGTCTATAATATTGGGCCTTTCTGCACTACACTGTTATAATGCTGTTATTCCACTTTCAACATCCTATAGAATCCTGGAGTTTGCAGTTTAGGAAGAGGCATTTCCAATTCTCAGCCAGAGGGTTCTTTGGTCTCAGTAAACTACAAACCCCTGAATTCCACAGGATGTTGAAAGTAGAATAATGGCACTATAACAGTGTAGTGTGGAAAGGCCCATTGTCTTCCTCTTTTCCTACTACCTTCAGCTTTAGTGACCATTAGTATCTTTTTCACTGAGTCATATCTTTTTTTATTATGTTTTCAGTTTAGCTATTTTGGCTTCTAGGTAGATTTTAGGCCTGATTTGCTCTCAGACCAATTCATTTGCCCATGGTATCTGTAGAACTCCCCTCTGGTACGTTTCAAATGAATTGATACCCTTTCTATCAGTTTTCTTGACTGTCCTGCTTTCACAAAACATATGAAAATAACATTATGATAAATAGCTAGTAGTGACTTGAGCATTGGCCTACAGCCCCCTAGAGATTCATTTCAATTCCCTGTTTGGTCATGGAAACCCACTGGGTGATCATGCATGTGTCACACACTCTCGGCCGCAGAAAAACCTGGGATAGGTAAACCTTAGAGGTACAATAAGTTGGAAACAACCTGAAGGCAAATAACACCACAAACAGTGGCATAGATGGTTCTGACTTTGCCGATGACTCCAAGATGACAAATTTGCAGATGACACCAAATTGGGAGGGGTTGCTAATACCCCAGAGGACAGGATCAAATTTCAAAATGACCTTGATAGATTGGAGAGCTGGGCCAAAGCTGACAAAATGAATTTCAACAGAGAGAAATGTAAGGTACTACACTTAGGCAGAAAAAATGGACTCCACAAATATAGGATGGGGGACGCATGGCTGGATAGCAGTACATGTGAAAGGGATCTAGAAGTCTTGGTAGATCACAAGCTGAACATGAGTCAGCACTGTGATGAGGCAGCCAAGAAACCCAACGTGATTCTTGGTTGCATCAATAGGAGTATGGTGTCTAGATCAGTGGTTCTCAACCTGTGGGTCCCCAGATGTTCGTGGACTTCAGCTCCCAGAAGCCCCAGCCACTATGGTCAATGCTCAGGGCTTCTGGGAGCTGAAGTCCACAAACATCTGGGGACCCACAGGTTGAGAACCACTGGTCTAGATCAAGGGAGGTAATGGTACCACTGTATTCTGCAGTGGTTAGGCCTCATTTGGAATACTGTGTCCAGTTCTGGGCCCCTCAATCCAAGAAGGATACAGACAAGCTGTAGCATGTCCAGAGGACGGTGACCAAAATGGTGAAGGGTCTCGAAGCCATGCCCTATGAGGAACGGTTTAAGGAGCTGGGTATGTTTAGTCTGCAGAAGAGAAGGTTAAGAAGGGATATGATAGCCATGTTTAAATATTTGAAGGGATATCATGTTGAGGAGGATCAGGCTTGTTCTCTACCGCTCCAGAGGGACAAGGAGCAATGGATTCAAGCTGAAGGAAAGGAGATTCCACTTGAACCTCAGGAAGAACTTCCTGATGGTCAGAGCTGTCCTGCAGTGGAATCTGCTGCCTTGGAGTGTAGTGGAGTCTCCTTCTTTGGAGGTTTTTAAGCAGAGGCTGGATGACCATCTGTTGAGAATGCTTTGAGGGGCCTTCCTGTATAGCAGGGGGTTGGACTCGATGGCCCCTGTAATCTCTTCCAACTCTATAATTTTATGATTCTATGATATTTAATGATTTTACATTTTATATTTATATTTGAGGATCTTATCTACATCTTTCATATCTGCCTTTCCAAATCTTGAAGAGGAACCACATGTCAAGAAGCTCAAAAGATGGTTATTGGTTATTTTTGTCAAAAAGGCCAAGGCCTCACTCAGGGACTATTTAGAATCAAGATTTAGAAATTTCTGTAGCAGGAACTCTCAAATGAAGTGAAAACCACTTGAAATTATACACAGGCTGAAACGTTTTGAGATTTTAATTTTTAAATTAAATTAGATTTCAAACTAACAAAATAATCATCTTTTGAGGCTCTTGAGACATGCAAATTCCAATGTATGCTCTTTGGTTTCAGCTTCTTTTGTCTTTCCAAGGCCATTTCCACGCCAGACTGTTATAGTGCTATTATTCTACTTTCAACATCCTATGGAATCTTGGGGTTTGCAGTTTAAGGAGGGGCCTCAATGGTTTTCTGAGGGCTGTGTGATGTGCCCAAGGTCACCCAATGGTTTTCCATGGCTGAGGAGGAAATTTAACCCTGGTCTCCAGAGCTGTAGTCCAATGCTCAGATGACTTCACAATGCTGGTTCTGTATGTTTTTATAGCCATATTTGCCTTCCAAACAGGACTATAAGTGGCTAACCAATACTGCAGGGTTAAAAAAAATTAAAAAAGGATCCACATTAAGCTAGAACTAAATGAGTAACAACTCTAAAAACAATTTACATCATACAATTAAAATGTTAAAAACAGCTTAGAAAAACACTGCAATTTAAACAGTACAGTACAGTCTTAAAACACCTCCCTTTTAACAACTTAGTTCTCAAAAAGGCAGAATGAAAAAAATTGTTGCCTGAAGAATAGCAAGGAGGGGGCCATTTTAGCTTCTGTAGGAAGGGAGTTCAGGAGCTTAGGACCAACTGCTAGGAAAGCCATCCCTTGAAGAGTAGGAATGACCATCACTACTTAATCCTCATAGTCATGGCAGGAATATAGGGTGACTGAGTGAACAACAGTGGATCTTGTTGACTCGTGGTCCAAAGTCCTGGCCATCCCCAGATTAGCCTAGGTACCCCCCAGTAAGTACACTGATGAAGATTTAAACCCCACAAGTGGATTAATAAGATTTCAGCCAAGACTTTATAATAGTAAAACACAGTGGGACAAAGGATCATATTAAAACAACAACTGAATTGAAAAACAGTTTTAGAAAGTCAAAACATACAACACCTTGAGTTCAAGACACCTTTCTCAATAGCCAGCCAGTTGCCAAAAGTCTATTTAAATAAAAAGGGTGCATACCTACCAATTTTGAATGACAATAAAACAGGAACTAAATGGCAATCAGGTCTTTTCTTCTGATATACACAGAGAGGAACGCAGTGATGCAGTGAGGATAGGAATATGAATCCTCTTCAAAATAAAGAATGAGGTTGGAGGGGAAAGTTTAGTCCCCACCTAGTTATTAAGCAACACTCTTGTTGGCACTCAGATCTCTTGATTAGCTTTACACCCTGGGTGACCCTGTTAGAACATATTTTAACCACTCCAAAACAAATTAACCCTTAGCTGCAACTTTGGATTGAGCTACTTGTTACCTTGATTTCTGGCATCTCAGGGCTGAGGATCCTTTCTTTATTGTGGGTTTACACATCTTGCGGTCTCCTGGGGCTGCGTGACTGGGGATTTTACTTGCCTGACCTGGTTTTTGGTCATTTGACCATGACTGCCTACATGCTCATCTGGGAGACCTCTCAGGCACACAGAATCATATTTAATATCAAATTGTGGACTCCAGTATAGGGTTTTTCCATTGGAGTAACATACTGCTCTACCAATTCCAGTATTTAAGTCAAGGGTGGGGTATACGCCAGCTGTGAACTGCATGAAGCCCTCCAAACTCTATTGATTTCCTCAAATCCCCTGTGCCCCCCCCAAATGGGAGAGGCCAAGGGTGACGATGGCCAGTCATCACCCTAGGACCCTCCCAGGAGTGGTGGACTGGTCAGCATCCTGTTGTTAACATATGCAGGTCCATCAAGTGTCTGCACCATTGATCATTCACATTTAGGGTGCAAGGCAGAGTTCCGCATGGAATGTGGACATTACATGACTTATTGGTGTACAATGTGCATATTTCTACAATAATGCACTATGTGTTGGGGGCATGGATGCACAACAGACATGTGCACAGGTATACATTGTTCTTTTAGTTGCTCAGTGTCACAACTGAGTTGCACAACTGTGACTTCGCTCCAGAAGCATAATGTTAATATAGTCAGTAGAGCATCTCTTCTGCTTGTCAAGTGATAATGGGTACTTTTGAATCTGTACAGCCCAGGGATGTGGACAGGATTCTTGGAGATATGAGAGCCACCATATGTGCTCTAGATTCTTGCTCTTCCTGACTTATTAAAAAAGCTAGAGGAGGACTGACAAGTGGGTAGAGGGTGTTGTTAATGCCTCCCTGAAACAAGGTAAAGTTCCAGCTTGCCTCAAGGAGTCTCTTATAAAACTGCTACTAAAAATGCCATCCCTTGATCCCACTATTTTGGATAATTATCAGTCAGTCTCTAACATTCCATTTCTGGGCAAGGTTCCAGAGCATGTGGTGGCCTCTGAGTCTCTGGATTATCTAGATCCATTTCAATCTGGTTTCAGGCCTGGCTATGGGATGGAAACAGCTTTGGTTGCCTTGGTGGATGACCTACTTCAGGAACTAGTCAGGGGGAGTATGTCTCTCTTGGTTCTGCTGGACCTCTCCTTCTGGGTCACCTTGCAGGGGTGGGACTTCAGTGAACTGTTTTACATTGGCTCCATTCCTTCCTGGAGGGCCCAATCCAGAAGGTGGTGCTGGGGACTCCTGTTCGACCCCTTGTCCTTTGGCCATGGGGTCCCTCAGGTTTTGGTTTCATCTCCTATTATCCTGGGCTTGGCAGTCCATCAAGATTCCTCAGCTACTTAATGAGCTAGATAATGGCAGCTCCACACAGCAGCCTTGAGGTTGAACAAATTCTAAGCAAAAACACAACAACAGTCCAGAAAGGGAATAGCCAAAAAACCAAACCAATAATCCAAGTGAAGTGTTGAGGTCTAAGGTCTAAAGGACACATATAGAGGATGCAAGAATCACACAGATGTCACCACCAATAGCATCAGTAGTTCCCAGAAACCTTTTGTTGCTGAGGCCTTCGATTATATAGCCTCAGCCTCATGGCCAGCTGTGACCTGATCAATGAGCCCATCCCACATAAGCCCTACCTGAGGCCTGAGCTCTCCCTTTACTTCCTGCACGGGATGCCATATGTACTGCTTTTTCATGTTTCTGGAGTGTGGCTGCTGGGAAGGGACCTGTCTGGATGCTGGAAGTCTGAGTTCTGGGGCAAGGGCATGGCACCCATGTTATTTAACATCTACATGAAACCACTGGGAGAAGTTGTCCAGAGTTTTGGGGTTCAGTGCCACCACTATGCAGATGACACCCAACTTTATTACTCATTTCCTCTACAAGCCAAGCAAGCTATTTTGGTCCTAAACCAGTGCCTGTCATCAGTAATGGACTAGATGAGGGCAAACAAATTGAAACTAAATCCAGATATGAT
The DNA here is from genome assembly GCA_948472985.1 of Iguana delicatissima. NCBI lineage: Eukaryota > Metazoa > Chordata > Lepidosauria > Squamata > Iguanidae > Iguana > Iguana delicatissima. The sequence goes on along the minus strand of CAOKZL010002279.1, from coordinate 110,140 downwards.
GGAGGTACTCCTGGTCAGTTGAATGGTAGATCAGGGAACAGGGATTTGGCCTGTGTTAGATGGAGTTACACTTCCCATGAAGATGCAGGTCTGCAGTCTGGATTAAACTCTGAGTCTGGAAGCACAGGTTTCACCATTAGCCAGGAGTACATTCCCACAGTAAAGTGTTACTGCAGTTTAGGCCTGCCTGGCGATAGCACTAGATATCACTTTGATATCAATAATTCGGCCTTATGCAACCACCACTCTCCACGTGTTTGAGAGTCCCCCGGACAAGCATAGAACTAGGCTCGGCCATCAAATGCTGCAATATCCCAAGATAATACAGGCAGGCCAGAAACAGCCAGATCACTGCTTTAGGAGACCTCTCTGCAAACACCCTCATTATGTATGCACGCTGTTTACAAAAACTCCCTGCCCCGAGCAGGTAACTTGGCAAGCTAGAAGTTTAAAGGCCAAGCACTGAGCATTTGCATACAGTCTACCTCTTTGTCAATTTGGACTTAACTCAATCATGCTAAATTGTGACCTTTCTGAGACATTGTCTCACACCCAAAACTCATTGTTGTCCCCGAGTAAGGCAGAGCCTGCAGTCACACTTCTCCCTATAAAAACCCCTGATTCTGAGACCTTCCTTGGGTCGCTCCGGACTTCCATCCAGCCTTGCTACCGCTTTGCTTGGTGAGCTGTCCCCTCAGTCCCATGTACTGAGACTCCAGACCAGCGAACTCCAGCTTCAGGACAGGTGTCGTATCACCCAATTCAACAATCCCTCTCAAAATCCCTCTATACCACTCTGACCTTTATTTTCTTTAGCTACTTGTGTGAGTGTGTTGCATACACTGTTTGTCTGTATTTAATAAAATCTCAATTATTCTTAAACTTGGTCTGCTTCTTGACTTGGGCTGAGCCTGTAAACATTCAGTTACAAGATCCTGTTAATCATAGAATCATAGAATCATAGAAATGTAGAGTTGGAAGAGACCACAAGGGCCATCCAGTCCAACCCCCTGCCATGCAGGAAAACCCTCAAAGCACTCCCAACAAGTGGCCATCCAGCCTCCGCTTAAAAACCTCCAAAGAAGGAGACTCCACCACACTCTGTGGCAGCACATTCCACTGCCGGACAGCCCTGACTGTCAGGAAATTCCTCCTGAGGTTCAGGTGGAATCTCCCCTCCTGCAGCTTGCATCCATTGCTCCTTGTCCTGGTCTCAAGAGCAGGAGAAAACAAGCCCACTCCCTCCTCGACATGACATCCCTTCAAATATTTAAACATGGCTATCATGTCCCCTCTCAACCTTCTCTTCTGCAGACTAAACATACCCAGCTCTCTAAGTCTGTCCTCATAGGGCATGGCTTCCAGGCCCCTCACCATTTTGGTTGCCCTCCTCTGGACCTGCTCCAGCTTATCCATATCCTTCTTGAATTGGGGTGCCCAGAACTGGACACAGTATTCAAGATGAGGTCTAACCAATGCAGAATAGAGTGGTACCAATACCTCCCTCGATCTAGACACCATACTCCTATTGATGCAACCAAGAATTGCGTTGGCCTTCTTGGCTGCCGCATCACACTGCTGACTCATGTTCAGCTTGTGGTCTATGAAGACTCCTAGATCCCTTTCACATGTACCGTTAGCCAGCCACGTGTCCCCCATCCTATATTTCTGCATACCATTTTTTCTGCCTAAGTGTAGGACCTTACATTTCTCTCTGTTGAAGTTCATTTTGTTAGCCTTGGCCCAGCTCTCCAATCTGTTCAGGTCCTTTTGAATTTTGATCCTGTCATCAGGCGTATTAGCAACCCCTCCCAATTTGGTGTCATCTGCAAATTTGATCAGCGTGCTCTCTATTCCTTCATCCAAGTCATTAATGAAGATATTGAACAGCACCGGGCCCAGGACAGAACCCTGTGGCACCCCACTAGTCACTTCTCTCCAGGATGAGAATCTGCCATTGGTGACCACCCTTTGGGTACGGTCAGTCAACCAGTTACAAATCCACCTGACAGTAGCCCTGTCCAGCCCACATCTTACTAGCTTCTTTGCAAGAATGTCATGGGGAACTTTGTCAAAGGCCTTACTGAAATCAAGATATACTATGTCCACAGCATTCCCTTCATCTATCAAGCAAGTAACTCTATCATAAAAAGAGATAAGATTAGTCTGGCATGACCTATTTTTGAGAAATCCATGTTGACTTTTCGTAATTATGACATTGTTTTCTAAGTAATTAGAAACTGACTGTTTGATGATCCGCTCCAGGATCTTTCCAGGTACTGGGCGATAATTATTTGGGTCCTCTTTTTTTCCCTTCTTGAAGATGGGGACAACATTTGCCCTCCTCCAGTCTGCCGGAACTTCTCCGGTCCGCCAAGAGTTTTCAAAGATTATAGCAAGAGGTTCCGCAATGACCTCTGCTAGTTCTTTTAAAATCCTAGGATGCAATTCATCTGGCCCTGGAGACTTGAATTCATCCAGTGTGGCCAGGTATTCCTGTACTACCTCTCTATCTATTCTGTGCTGCATTTCCCCCACTTCCTCACCTGCTCCCCAACTGCCAGGTTGCGTGTTTTTATCCTTTTGGGAAAAAACTGAGGCGAAGAAGGTGTTGAGGAGTTCTGCCTTTTTTCCCCCTCCTGTTATTAATTCACCATCTTCCTTGCGCAGTGACCCTATCGTCTCCTTCTTTTTCCTTTTGCTGCGGACGTATTTAAAAAAGCCCTTTTTATTGTTTTTAATGTCTCTGGCCAGCCTAAGTTCGATCTGTGCTTTAGCCTTTCTGACCTTCTCCCTACATCTCCTGGCTACTTGCTTATAATCTTCTTTGGTGATTTCCCCCTTCTTCCATTTCCTGTACATGTTTTTCTTAATATTTAGCTCAGCTGAGAGCTCTTTAGTCAACCATTCCGGTTTCTTCAGATGCCTTCCATTTTTCCTCCTTAATGGCACAGTTTTAGCCTGTGCCTTCAGTATCTCCCTTTTAAAGAACTCCCATGCATCCTGAACTCTTTTATCATTGACTATTCTTGACCACGGGATTTCAGCCAGCAGCTCCTTCAGTTTACAGAAGTCTGCTTTTTTAAAATCTAAATCTGTTAAGTTACCCTGCCTCTTGTAATGCACTCTCTGAGCTAATTTTCCCCACCTATAGTTGAGCACATTTTGGAGTCCCTCCCGGGACCCCCAGTAAACTGGGTAACAAAAAGCTTGTGCGGCAGCTGCTCTCATTCCTTGAGATGTCAGCCCTAGCCATGGTAACACATGCCTTGGTTACATCCTGGTTGGATTATTGTAACATGCTGTGTGTGGGACTGCCTTTGAAGAGTGTTCAGAAACTTCAGCTGGTCCAAAGAGCTGTACCCATAATGCTAACGAGGGCTGGCTACAGGGATCACACAACTCCCCAGTTGCAACAACGCCATTGGCTGCCAGTCTGTTTCTGGGCACAATGCAAAGTGCCAGTGATGACCTTTAAAGCCCTACATGGCTCAGGTCCAGGTTATCTGAAGAACTATATTCTCTCTTACAAATCAGCCTGGGCTTTGAGATCTGCTGGAAAGGCCCTTCTCTCTGTCCCACCACCTTCTCAGGTACATTTGGTGGGAATGCGGGAGAGGGCCTTTACAATGGCTGCTCCTAGGCTCTGGAACTCCCTTCCCAGAGAGGTCAGGCTGGCACCCTCCCTGCCTACTTTCTGTAGACAATTAAAGATATTTATTTATTTATTTATTTATTTTGCCATTTATTTATTTTGCCATTTCCTGACTGAAGAAAGATGCTGGTTATTTTTAATTGTGATTTTTTAGTTGTCTTTAATAAGCATTCTAACGTCATTTTAATTATTACTTTCTTGTTTATTCTGCATTTTAACTGTTGTATGTTATGGTTTTTCAAATTATGTTTTCTTTTTAAAAGTACTGTAAGCCACTTTGAGTCCTTCCAAAGCAAAAAGTAGGATATAAATAAAGATGAATCATCATCATGGATTTAATTATTTAAAGCCATCTCCCAGATAAGCCTAAACCTAAAAATTCTGATGGTAAGAACCAGAAGCAGTGCACTTCAGGGACATGAGGGTTAATATTTGCTTATTTCAGATATTCATAGAACAAAATAGAAAAAAGAAGAGACAAAGAGGTAGGGGGGAAAAAACCCAAATCTTGAAGAGAAATATCAAACAAAGACAATTAAAGGTATTGTGAAAAAATCACAAAGATGTTTGAAGTTTCGTGCAAAAAACTGTTGAGTGCACATTTTGAAAAATCTCTTGCTAGGTAACCTTGGAAGCTTTTAAAATCCAACGGATTAACAGGAAGACGGCTGTGTTGGGAAAGTATGATAGCACCCAAGGAATGAACAGAAGGTAAAGGGCCCTCCTTTATCTGGCTTTAATATTAGCTCCCTAAAAATACTTGAACAAATAAATATAATCTACCAGCTCTGGTGAAGTTAGTGGAACTATCAGGAAGGCTATGGTAGAGATTGTTGGATAACCAGTTGCAAGTTATGGAGCTTACAATTAAAAGAGTAGTCACAGGTCCTCACTTAACTACAAAAGGCGAATTCAAGGTAGAGGCAACTACAGTACATTCAGGGTATGTTGATCAGTTCCTAGCAAACCACTACTGGCAACTTCTGATATTTTTGACAATCATCTAGTACCAGTCAGGCTACAATTACAGTATACCTAAAAATGCAGTCAACCATCTTTTGAGTAATATTTCTTCCTGAACTCATGTGCAAGAATTTTCACCTCTGTCTGAAGAAAACATGCTTTTCCTAATTAAAAAAGGAGGCACTTTTAAAAAATATTTTGGTATTGCCACTATTTCACCTTGCCAGATCATTTGCACATGATGAAGAATCTTTCAGTTTGTCTTCTGTTTGTGCAGCATTCTGAAATTTGAACTAATGTTATTTCCCTTCCTTCTAGGACAATTATTTCAATAAATCTGGAGATCTCAGAAGTCTGCATTAAAAGGTGTTTTGCTATTTCATATTTACCACTTAAGCTTCTTCCTAGATGACTTTTTTTTTAGAAAAAAAAAGTTAACAATAGGTACCAGGACACTGAAATACAGATATCTATATTTACAAAACCAACAACAAATTGAAGGTAACACCTGGTTTAAGCTTGCATTGAAATTTGCCATTACAGGTTGTTTGTGCCTCCTCTCATGTTGTCACCAAGGACAAAGCTCCAAGCACAGACAGTGGTTGGTACATAACGAGGAATATTAAAAGTTTTGGTTTTTAAAAAAATGTGCTAACAAACATTGTTCCAGAGCAACAGATTAGGCTTACATGGCAGTTGTGAGAAGAGGTGGAAACTAGATCTTACCTGCTTTAAGTTTTTTTTTAATTAAAAAATTAATATGAAGGCTAAAGTGGCAATTCAGTTTCTCAATGCCTTTAGTAAATTAGCCATTGAACAACTTGAAAACAACACAGTACAGATAAGTTATGTCATCTGGCTATAATCCAGCAATGGAGTTCAACATGCTCAAGTGCTGCAATGGCTGAGAAAAGCATTCCACTTAGAGAGAGAGAATTCAAGCCAACATGGGAGGGAGAGCTATGGGACCTGCACATGTGCAGGGTTCCAGGTCATTTCCATATGCAACTCTTCCTCTATTGTGATACAGGTTGCTTGAAATTATTCTGATATGGGCAGTGGAGTAGGGGCGGAATAGCCTTCCTAGATATATTTCAAAATAGTCTTCCCATTACATACAGCATGCAAATTACAAACACAAGGAATTGATTTATTATAATCAGATACAGCGCTGTTCACCAGCTTTTCTTTTGGACAGATATCCTTGGAAAGGGAACACTTTGTCCAGGAAGTATAATTTAGCTTCACGGATCAATTGTTACATCAACATGCTGCAGATCAAAGGTCATCCCATTCACCAATACCTGTTGTCTTTTGTGCATTCTTCTTTAAGAGGACATTTTGGAAAATTTTCCCTTCAGTTGGCTACCTTTACAGCGGAGTCTACATATTTTCATAATACATATTCTCAGTTTCTAATTGACTGTGTCCTTGCTACATAGAAGTCAAAACCTCTTTTGGGGCTTTGGGGACATTTTAGGGCTTCTGACACAGTCATCTCATCACAATAAATAGATAGTCCATTATGAGCAGTAACCACTGCAACTACTATTGGCTATGTTGCAATTGTGGCACAACTTCCAAGAGGCTCAGATTTCTCCAGGACAATAGGCACAGAATACTTGGTTAACTAATGGGTAGAGGTTGTGCAAAGAATGGTGAATGCTTAGATGACAGGATCAGTGTCATTCAAAGGAAGAATTGTTCAGTCTCCAACTTTTCTTATGAGCATTTGCAACCAGCTGCTTTCAGTATCAGTAAGGCTGTGTCATCTGGATCTTTTGCGTGTCACAAATATTAATACACGTCGTATGGCAATAAGACGATCTTTAAGCGAAGTCATGGCAAGAATGGCCAATTGGGCTCTGTTCTCCAATGGCAACACTGCCAACAACCACCAATACCAAGCTGGACCACTGGGATTACTCTGTGGCTCACGTTCTTTCCCTGGCATTGGCCCAAAGTGGTTTAGAATCTGCGCTTTCATGTTGTCTTTCAGGGAAGTAAACCAGGAAACAGCTTGATCATAGACAGAACCATGAAGGCGGACAAGTTCTTCATACTCTGCCCCTTCAACCTTTTTATCTTCCAGATATTCAATGTTTGCAGTATTATACCCATCTCGTTGATCATGGCTCAAGACCCTGAAACGCCGAACCCCAACTGTGTCAACAACTGAGCGTCCATCAGGAAAAAACTTCACATCTCTGATCTCTAACATGCAGCCATAATCAGCAAACCCTTTCAGTTCATCAGCTAAGCACATGCCAAATTGTTTGGTACCAGTCTCCATGCATCTCCTTATCATTAACCGATAGCGGGGTTCAAAGAAGTGAAGTGGGCAAGGGATGGTAGGGAAAGCCATGGTGCACACAAAGATAGGCACATCTTTATTCAAATTTGATAATTCCTTCATTTCTTCTTCATAAACCTTCTTCCTTTCAGACAATTCTTCTGGCAAGTATCGAACTATTAATTCTTCAGTAAGGACGGACTTTTTGTAGGTTCGGCTTGCCAAAAATTCGGAGAGTTTTTCCTTACAGAGCGGACAATGTGGATTATGGTCCAGACAACGTTCAAGGCATTTGAGGCAGAAGGTATGTCCACAAGGAGTAGCAACAGGTTCATAGAATAACCTCATGCAGAGGGAACACTCAAAGTCTGATGCATCCACGAGGTTTGGAGGTATCACTTTTAAGGAAAGGGAGGTGGAGTTCCCACAAGCAGCATCTTCATCTTTTCGAGGAATTTTGCTAGGAACATCCAAGCCTTGACAACCCCCGACATCACTCGAGTACTTTCTTTTTAAGCTTGCACTGGGTAAACTGGACAGGACTGTTCCCAAAGTTTTTTTATTCTCTTCAAAATAGGAATCCAGTATTGGATGAGAAACAGAAGTATCAGCATTTCGATATATATCACTTTCTTGGGATGGGCTTTTTGTTAATCTCAAAACAGTCTCCTTTGAACTTTCTGCAGATGACCCGTCTTCTCCAGAGGACTGTGTATTTATGCTACTTAGAAATGCAGGTTTCAACCTTGTATAAGAGGTCCGGTTACAAAAGGGTGTTGTTAGACTATCATGCACATTTTCAAATGCTGGGAAAAACATGTCGCGCATTATCTTTTGGACCTCCAATTTCATTGAGTTCCACTCAAGATTTAAGGCAACACAGTAAAGAAATTCCTTCAATGCTTCTTCAATCTTTCCTAATCCAGAAAGAGCTTGTGCTTTCACATAATGACCCTTAGGCCAATGGGGTTTATTTTGACAGAGTGTTTCTGCATCATAAAGAGCTTGTTGGTAATTCTTCATAGATATACAAAGTTCTGCCCGCTGTGCTACTAACAAACATTTACAGGAAGCGCGTTCAAGGGCCTGGTTGTATTTCTCCAGGGCGGCCGCCAGCTCTTGCCTCTCCCACAGGGTGTCCCCTTCGACCCACAGCCGGCGCGCTCGGCTCTCAGCTGGGAACCACTTGTCCAGCAGACTGCCCAGGACCACGTTGACCCGGAGGCCGGTGGAGGAGGAGGGCTGCGTCACCGTGCCGGGGATGGGAGCGGCCGCTGAGGCGGGGGGGCGCCGGGCGGCACAGCAATGGCCACAGTCCCCTCCGCCGCCCTGGGCGCAGCGCTTGCAGTGGGTGTGCCCGCAGTGCAGAGTCACCGGCTCGTGGAGGAGGCGCAGGCACGCCGGGCAGCCGAGCGGCTCCGGGGGACGGCAGCACGAGGGGTCCCCCAGCGGATCTGTCCCCTCCGGTCGATTGCATTTGCATCTTCTTAGTAAGAAGTACGGGTATATGAACTGTATGAACTGACAGCTATTTTTTAATTTGTTTTTCATTAAACAAAGTTGTCAAATTCTGGTTCAAAAGCACTTTTCAGTAGAAGTGCTTTCTTTCCCTTGCTTTTTAAACCTTTTTTTTTTTTAAATGATTTGAAAGATTCAAGATTTGTAGATTCCCAGAACCTTCCAGGGATTCAGATCCAGATTCAGATTCGGAAAAATCTGGATTCATTCCATCCCTAATGATACTTTTATTATATTTATTTATTTGTTTTATGTCCTGACTTTCTGCCAAAATGGAACTCAAAGTGGCTTGGAATGGAAATGAAAACAGAATAGTTAAAAGAATACGTGGTGCAAAAGTTTAAAATGGCATTAAACTATCACTCCAATTAAATTATTGCTGTAAGACATTGATTTAAAACTATTAAAAACACGTAAAGTGCTCACTACATAAAAAGCTGACAACTGACAGACACAAAGTACATTACCCTAGCATTCAAAGTTCATTGGCTTCTTCACCAGGTAAAAATGTTAAAAATTATGCAGGAGAATGAACCTAACAAAGTTAGATTCATAGATCGGCATCTTGTTTGAGATGTTGGCTTAAGATAATGTTTGAAAGTAGGGATGTACTATGGGCCTTTCTGCCCTACACTATTAGAGGGCTGCTATTCCACTTTCAACATCCTGTAGAATTCTGAGGTTTGTAGTTTCCTGAGGCCAAAGAGCTCTCTGGCTGAGAATTCTAAATGTCTCTCCCTAAACCGCAAAGCCGAGGATTCCATAGGATGTTGAAAGTGGAATAATAGCAGTATAAAGCTGTTGTGAAGAAAGGCCCAAAGTTTCTTCCCAAAGGTAGCAACAAGGAATTTGAGCAATTGTCTTTTCAATTCAGGACTTATTCTGTGCAAAATTACCAAAAACAAAACAAAAAACATTTTCTGCACATCAAATGACATTTTCTTCATCGAAAATATGATTTAAACACAATATAGAAATATTAATTCTTGTGAAGAAAGTGCTGTTTTCTGTGCAGAAAGTGATGCGATGGGGGATTTATTCTGCAAAGCGTCTCACAAATCCGGGCAAGACTCGCCAATTTATCAGTGTTTCTCAACACTTGAATGACATGTATTTCAACTATTTTTCACATATTTTTGAATATTCTTTCCATCCCTAGTTTGAAGTGGCCTTGAGGGTATGTTGATGCAGACAGAGGTCTCAATCCTTCTTGGACACGAACAGCCAAAAATAAATAAGAATAACAAAAAAAAAACAAAACTAGCGAAGAAAATTTTCTATTCCCATTGGTATCAAGAAAGTAAACCCCTTTTGAGATTTACACCATCTCTCTTATATGCAAGGTTGCAAGCCTTTTTGTAGGTAGAGTGGAATGAGTCTTGCAAAGAACACTTTGTGCTGTCATATCTGGAAATAAGCTTAGGTGTTGTTACAGGTAAATCTTGCCAATGATAGCAAAATTCAAATTATTTGACCTGTGTTAGAGGTAAAAACCTCAGACAATAATTATTTCAGAGGAAGGAACTGGCAAAATCACCACTTTGCCTATGAAAACTTTATGAAATTTATGGGGCTGCCATAAATTGAGAGGCACGTTGAAGGTGTGAGTGCACATACACACACACACACACACACATCCCAGTCTGTTAGTACATTTTATTTTTGCTGTGTTCTTTCTGAAGTAACTAAAAGCAGCAGCAAATTGTGCATGTACTTTTTTTTTTAAAAAAAGGTGGCCCTTTTTTTTAAAAAAAAAAGTTGTTCTAATACAACAAATATGATCTTACCATTTTATGTGCTGAAACTGATGAGAACAATCAGATTAAAAAGAGATAGTTAAAAATTAAACAGCTATCAGCCGACTTTTCAAGAGACCCAAAGTCTCTGTCCTTTGCTTGTCTAGCTTCCTACCTTATCTGTACAGTCAGCCATGCAGATTTGCTAGGGTTAGGAATGCAGGACTCCCACAAATGTAGAAAAATCACAATTGTCAAAATGTATGTGCGCTTCTGTGGGAAGAAGGACCATGGCATGGTGGGAAGAAAAGGCACCCAGGGTCCAAATCAGGTCAGGAAAGGAGAAAGAGGGTGGGTTGGCACGGTGGCCCTATAATTCCTCTCTCTTGCCCATCTCCTTCCTTGGGTGTGTGGGGGGAACTGGGAGAGGGTTTGTGGTGCTGAGAAATTGGGCTGTGAGCTACCCTTAGCTGGCCAGGCAGTAGCTGGTGCTGGAAGAAGACAACCAGGGCTGCATGGCCTGATTGGAGCCACTCAGAGGGAAGGGTCCCCCAAAACAGAAGTGCCCAAGTTGAGTATCAAGGAGAAACTCACAGATAAATTGTGAAAGCTGCAAATGTGGAGGGCGAATGCATTGTTCATCCTTTCCTCACAATTTTGTTACTCCTCCAGCTTCCTGTAGAGCCTTTGGCCTGTTCTTAACTTCGTCTTGCTATACTTTGTTGATCATATCACAAGCAGAACATATATTATACAAATAGGCTCAAACAGGAAGAGTTATTGGTAACGTTTTATTTTGGTTTAGAACATACTTAGCATGCTTATCATAACTCCTAAGGATCCTGCTATTTACTCCAATGGTATAAAATCTAAAACAAAACAATGAACTATTATTTGAGTGCCAAGAATTAAAAGGTCAGCGCTGTTTGCTTTGTAACAAGTTTGATTGGTATCTCATAGTTACATATGAAAACACGGAAGTAAGAATCTTGTCCCAGCATTGTACTTGGAGGTAGGTCAACAGATTAGTTTAAGATGGTCAAGACTGGTAAGTTTCAGCATTTTCTGGGAATTTCCTCATTGATTCACTAATTCTGCTATAAATTCATTTAATCCTAGATTAGGAAATTCATTTCAGTCTGAAAGCTGAATTTAATTTCAGAGAATTTCTCTGAGGCCAAATTCTAGGTATCCAAAGAGTACATACTATCAATTTCAGATAGATTTTGATAGAAAAGGCACATCTCTGTGCACAATGGCATGGCATGTGTTTCCCTGCTTCTATAAGCTTGAACTGAATGTAGATGTTTACTGTTAGGCAAAAATGTCCACCTGCTTATATAGAGTAATTTATGCATGCATAAAACACAAACAGGATTCTGTTAGGAAGGTCAGTGACACATAAGACCACCACTCCGCCATTTTTACTTATTGACCAGAGAGAACTGCATGGATTCTCCTTAGTTGAGCTTGGCTGACTCTGTTTCTGCCCCAATGAAGGAAGGCAGGAAGCAGGCAAAGCTATCCAACTGGGAGGGCTCTTTCAGCTGGCATCTTAGTTGAAGTAGCTTCATTACACATGACCTTTCCCTCTGCTAGGAAACATCTATGCACAACAAGGTCTGTTTCTGAGGTGAAGCAGGACTGAGTTATGTCGCTGGTATGGCTGTACACACAATGTTATCCAGTCTACTCTGGTGTTACTGGGTTGTATTTTTGTTCCCACACAAATAAGTTTCCTCTCCATTGCATGCATTTTAGCATGGGCATATTATGCTTCATGCATTCAGACAGGTATCAGGCATGATGAGGCATCTCGCAGCTTCAATAGGCATCTGGATAAAGAAAGCTGAGTTCACTCTCCTGGGTTATTGTATCAGCAACCACACACGTCTAAGCTTTGATATGGTCTAACTGGAGAATATTAATTGGCATGAAATTAAGTTATACATACTTACGGCTGAAAGGCCATGTGGAGGAGGGGTGCTGGCTAGAAAGATGTACATGAACTGGTATGAACTGGTGGAAAAAGCATCAGAAACCAGGCTGTGATTTCCCTTGCTCACTAGCTTCCTGGATATATTATGCATGCATGCCCATCTGTTGGGCTGTTTCATAAAGAAAATGCTTCTCTGGGCAGCATGAAGGGCCTTTGTGAGAAAATATAACATGTTTAAATATTTGTTTTAAGGGTGTGTTTTGAAATGCCTCAGGTCTCATGGTGGGAGAAAGCCAGGATATAAAATAAGTATATATAAATCAATAGCGATAGACACCTGCACTAACAGGTGTTATCTCACTGGTAAACCCTGTCCTGGGGTCTACAATTTTGATATTAAAATATGATTCCATGTGCCTGAGAGTTTGCCCAGGTGTGCACGTAGGCAGCCATGGTTGAACGATCGAAAACCAGGTCAGGCCAGGAAAATCCCCCATCACGTAGCCCCAGGAGACCTCAAGCTGTGCAAACTCACAGTAGACAAAGGGTCCTCAGCCACTGAGAAGCTGACTTGAGGGGATTATCGAGTTTGCCCCAAGTTGAGCACCAATAGCAATAAAATCCTATCAGGCAAGGACCATTTACATGAAGTCACACCACAACCCAATGCAGCCGAAGATCCTGAGACTTTGACAACACCTTGCAATCTTATCACGCAAAGGAAGTTACCAGTGTGGAGCTTCTTTCTCATTGCAATGCCCATTGTTGTCCCTGGGAAAGGATTAGCCCTCCAAGTACTTTTCCCTCTACAAATAGTCCCAGTTTTTCAGTGGTTCTTTGGATTGCTCCCGGTCATCCTAGCAGACCGTTGCTCCGTCCATTGAATAATCCCCTCAGACCTCTCTGTGCTGAGCTCTACTTCTTCGCTGTTTTTCCTGGACCAAGGACTTCAGGAAAAGGTGCAGTATTACCCCAGCTACAACCCCTTCAATATTCCCCTATCCACTTTCCTCTCTTTTGCTTCTTAATAGGTCTTGAGTGAATGTGTGGGTGATTGCGTTGGTGCATGAGACTTTCATTCAATAAAATCATTTATTGGACATCTTTGTTTGATTTTTGATTTGGCCTGACCCTGTGAAAACTGCGTAAAAAGACCCCGCTAAGTTACCCTGCCTCTCGCATTGCTATTGCTAGTGCTCAGGCTAGTTTCCATTCCCCATCACATGGAGCACAATGAGGTGTCCCCCAAGGGACCTCAGAAATCAGGGTAACACAGGGAGTTAGACTAGGCAACTAGATGACTTATTCTGTGATTTAATGATACCCATTTCCAGTCTCTCTCTTTCAGATTTTAGAATGGAAGAAGACAGTCAAGCCCTTGCCTTACCTTACCATAACAGTCAGTGGCCTTTCACTGAGGTAAGAGCAGCTTCCTGCAATGTTGAATTTTCTTTATTGTTGGAAGCAAAGAAGTGATGAACAACTGTATCAACCCAGGACTAAGAAAGCCTACAAGGGACAGTTACTACCACTGTTGCCTCATGTATAGTCTAAATAGCCTGTTTGCTATGCTAAAGAAATCCACATACTTGACCACAAAGACATTAAAATTGGTTTGGCATCAGATCCTGTCTGATCGTGGAAGCGAAGCAGATCAGCTCTAGCTAGTATTGAATGGGAGACAGCCAATGAATAACAGGTGCTGTAGGCTGTATTTCAGAGGAAGAAACTGGCAAAGCTAACTCTGAGTGTTCCTTCCCTAAGAAAACCCTATGAAAAATTCATGGGGTTGCCGTAAGTTGACAAGTAACTTGAAGGCCCATGCACACAAACAGACAGACGGACACATGCACATCTCCTAATGGGATCAAAACAATGACCATATATGGTAAAGTCTTGGTCCTGATCCATTGACTACTTTAGTCATCCTCGAAACAAACTGTTCAGATTCCTGTATTGCTTACTCTAGAAGGCACTTTTATGAATTGATTTTCATCAACTTTTTATTCAGTTTGCCATCTCAAATTTTTTTTTGCGCAGTTCAGAACCCATGGCAAAGTTCAGGATTTTATTTTTTATTTTATTTTTTCATAAAATGGCAGCTCTTGGTCCATTTGGTTTGGAATTTGGTATAAAACCAATTTGGAGGACCGTAGGTGCTGGCAGCCAAACATTTGTTTCACTCAGAAAGTAAATGATAATATTAAATTAAACGGAGGTGCTATGATATATACTTTCCTCAAATTATGAAGTGTCTTTCAACTGCAGGATCTTTTGCCAAGTGGGGATATAAACTTCTTTTCCTTTCTTCATGGCATTTCTTTATTTGCTACTTTTTCCTCCCAACACGGGACCAAAGGTGGCTTCCAAAAATTAATAATCGTCAAAAACATTTAAAACAATTTAAAATGTTGAAACATCTAAAATCATAAAAACTTACATTTTTAAAAAAGTAATGAAAAAGTTGTTTGTTTGTTTGCTTGTTTGTTTGAATCAAGTTATAAGGCTTGTAGATGCTACCAGTTAAACCTTGTGTCATAAGTGAATTCATAAACATCAACCCAGGCAATGCTGGACAAATTTCCCAGTAAGGATGATGAACGCTGTACTTTGTTTGGCATTGGTAGTGTATTTGCACTTTTCAAAGAAATTCATAAATACTCAAGTGCTGATTTTTCAATACAAAAGATGAAAGGATTTTGCTTTTATGTGGTTTATGCATTATTAGTTGCTTATTCATTTTCCCCTGACATGCATTCACTAGTTAGCAGGGTAATGAACCTACTATCCCAAACTTTAAAAGAGGAGGAAAACCAGATGCTGGAATCTATTTGGGGGGTTGGGTTCAGCATCTTGAATAGCCTTTTTAATGTAGATATTTTGGCATTTGGTCACATTCACATTATTTTATTGATATACATGACAATGGTGGAGGGAATTTTTTTTTAAAAAAAAAAAGTCAAAAACATGTTTTTGGAGTGTTGAAAAGCTCTGACAAGAAGAATTCTGGACTGAGGAGAATCTTGGCAGTTTGGCACTTATTCTGCACAAAATTTGCACGTGGTTGTTTGCACTATATAACTATTAACTCCTGCACAGAAAATGCTGTTTTCTGCACAGAAAGTGCTGTAATTGAAGATTTTATTCTACATAAAACTTACACATGGGTGATTTGCATAGAAAACAGAATTTTCTGTGTAGTATTTTCTATGTGGAAAATAATATTTCAATACAGGAGTATTAATTCATGTTCAGAAAATGATATTTTCTGTGCAAGAAATGCTACAGTTAGATATTTATTCTATGCAAACATCATACATGGGTGATTTGTCTAGGAAACAACATTTCCTGTGCAAGAACTAATATTTATGCATTGCTATAGTATTTTCCCTGCAGAGAAATGCTGTCTCAAGCACGGAGAATGCTGTTTTCGGCAACTATGTGAGAATTTTGAGCTCAATAAGTCCCAAATTGCAAATAGCTTGCATCCAAAACTGGTTTTTGAAGACTTTCTTGCAGTGGGACAAAAATTGCTGAAATTACTTTTTGCTACTATGAAGAAGAAACTTAGGCCATTTCCACACGAGTTTGTTATAGGCCCTTTCCTCACCAGGCAATGAGAACGGGGCAGTGCGTCCTCTCACGGAGGTTGTTTGCACCTTGGAGTGGACTAGGAGCAGACTACTTGCCAGAGACCTGCACCTCAGTCTGCTCCATGACGATCCCAAGTGGTCCTCCAGCATGTTTTTGAAAGACCAGAAAAAATAGACCTTTATTTTCCTGGAACACGTCATTGCATTCCTGCTCCCTTGTGCAGATTTGCAGGCTCGCACCAATGCGAGCCTATGATCTGCGGAGGGTGGGCTTTAGGCGTGGCGAGCTTCAGCAGTTGGTCAGGACCCATGACCAACCAGAAGCCACCATTTTGGAAACTGGAAGCCGCCATTTTGGAAGCTGGAAGCTGCCATTTGGGAAGCCAGAAGCAGCCATTTTGGAAGCTGGAGCTGCCATTTTGGAAGCTGGAGCCACCATTTTGGAAGCTGGAGCAGTGCCGATCTGCAGACCTCGCACTGCTCCGTTTCTCCCTGGACCAAGCAGGAGCCCTGCGGAAGGGCTTCAGGGACAGTCCACGTTGCTTCGGACCCCAGAAGAAGCGGTAGGTGACGGCACAGAGCGATTCCCTCACCTCGTGTGGAAAGGGCCATAGTGCAATGATTCCTCTTTCAATCTCCTATGGAATCCTGGGGTTTGCAGTTCTGGAGGTGTCAGCCGGCCCCTCCCAAAACTGCAAACCCCAGGATTCCATAGGAGGTTGAAAGTGGAATCATCGTGCTATAACAGACTCGTGTGGAAATGGCCTTAGTAAATATTTACATCCCTATGGTGTTGGTGTTATTGTTGTTGTTGGTGGTGGTGGTGATGATGGTGATGGTGATGGAAAGAAGAGGAACCAATTGTTCTTCACAAAATGTGCCTTCTAGTAAATGTGCAACTGAATTACAGAACTCCTGTAACTGCCAATAAATCCGATAATCAAGTGATAGAGAAAGCAGAATCAAACAGGTTTCCACATATCCTGCCTTTGATCCCAAGTTGTCTCACATATGCTTCTTTGGTAATGAAGTAGATGATTCAGCAATGAATTCCTCAGGTCCCCGTGACTTCTTAGTCTGAACATCATAAGCTGAAAAAGAAATGTAGGAGATGAGGCATGAAAACTCAGCAAATAATGGAAAAGTCCAAAGAACTGCAAACCCCTGTCTGGCCAAGACGCAGTCTGGTCTGGGTCACTCAGGAGAAACATCCCTCAAAGACAGCTGCCTCAGATCTTATTGAGCTTTCATCAGTGATGTATTTAAGTCTTTTACTCCAAGTCTCAAGTCAAGTCTCAAGTTTCTACCTTCAAGTCTCAAGTCCTTACAAGATAATTCAAGTCGAATCTCAAGTCTGGGAGTCAAATTTAACAGAAAAAAGGAGGTATTGGGGGTGAGGGTTAAGTTTAAATAATTAGAAAATCAAGGCCCCATACTGTCACTTCCTTTCCCAACTTGCCTTGGCAATGCTTCAAACAGACTTAAACTTTCCTTTTATGGTTTAAACTTTAAAGGAACGCAGCCTGGTGGCTTCCTCATGAGTAATCAGGATTTGATTTAAACCTCCAAACCAATAGATTCTGGCCTTTCACTTCTTTGCCTTCCAAGTGTCCTTTACTCCGTTGGTTGCTTCAACCAGATTTTAAACCCTCCAGATCCATGGATTCCTGTCAGATTTTAAATCTCTCCAGCTCCATTGATTCCTGCCTTTCACTCCTTCTGCCTTCCAAGCCTCCTTTACTCTAAAGCAAGTCTTCCACTAAAAAAAGACAAGTCTCAAGTCTAGTCGAGTCGATTCATGATTTATTAACGAGTTGAGTCTGAGTCTAGTCACTGAAGTGACTTGAGTCAGACTCGAGTTCGAGTCAATCGACTCGAGTCTACGTCGCTGCCTTTCATTGACTGATGGCGGGGGTGACTTAAAATTCTATTGAAGTTGTGCAAACAATCAATTATGGATATCACCTTTAATACAACGAGTGAGAAGATGTCATAGGGAGAGTGGAGCAAGCCTGTTTCCTGCTTGTCCAGAGACCAGGAACAATGGATTCAAACTACAGGAGAAGAGATTCCACCTAAACATCAGGAAGAACTGATAGTAAGAGCAGCTTCACAGTGGAATACACTGCATTGAAGTAGGATGGAGTCTTCTCCTTTGGAAGTTTCTAAACAGGAGCTGGATGGCCATCTATTAGGAGTGCTTTGATTGTGTCTTCTTATATTCACAGTCCCCACATAGCCCCTAGATTTGGAGTTAGTAGGAACTGTGAAAGTCAGTCATCCAGTCCCTACTTATTGGAAAGCAGCCTCTGCAATCAATTCCCCTCTTGCTCAGAAAGCAGCTGACTGATATTTCCACCTCCCTTTGCATGACAGATCTCTGGCATGAGAGAACTGCAATAAAGCTTCTGCTTCTGCTTCTGCCTATCACACTGGAGATCACTCATGGAGAGAGGTGGAAGTGGCAGCCAGATGCTTCCTGAGTAGCAGGGGAACAGACCCCAAGAAATTTCAGTGACTGCTTCCCTGGGAGGTGGGGATTAGGGAACTGGGCAAGGATTCCCCTATAGCACCATAATAGTGGTGTTTATACATACATAAATCCCCACACAGGATTCAAGATGCTGCTTAAACTTCAGTGCTGGCTCTTAATGTTTTAACATTTTTGCATTTAAATATTTTAAAATATCAAAAATATTTCTACTGTTCTATGATTTTTTTTAAAAAAATATAATTTATTGATAGGTAAATCATGTTGATTAGTCCCAACTCAAGTACACTCACAGAATCAGTTCAATGATGAGTTAACATATAACTAAATCTTGGAAATTCAGTGGGTCCAAGCTAGTCAGGACTAGTGTCAGGTCACAAAGCATCCTTGCCATGGTAATGAATGGAACAGAGAGGAGAATAATAAAATAAGATGTCAATATGCTGAATGCGTTATTCTGGCACTGCGCAGCCCCACATAATTGGCACGGCTTAATTGGCAAACAATATGCAATTGGCACCATATTAATTGGCATTGATATAAATGATACTGGAGGTGATGGCAAGGTCATGCTGGAAGAAGCAAATTTCTGACAGTAAGCATAACATGGCAAGAAAGGTCAGCCCACTTGCCTCTAGGCAAGAGACTCAGTCTGTTTAGGACAATAGTGTGGCCGCTCTGAATATAATAAGTGTGAAACATCAAGCTATACTCTCAGAGCTGAAATAGAGAAGTTCCCACCAAACTGTGATTGTCTTAACCCTGGTCCCTGTGCACCTGAATATTTCCCTATTGTTTTCCCATCTATCCACAATACTCAGCTGTTACGACAACCATTATCTCCTTGTTACTCAAGCACTAATATCATTAGCACCATCCAGACTGCATTGTCTATGTTGAAACTCCCATTATCCATTGGACTGGGAGAGCAATTAACTCACATCCCTTCAGGGAGGGAAATAGAGTATAAAAATCCCCAGTTCTGAGTAACTAGTTTTGCAGTTCACCAGTTGCTGAACGTCCTCTGCCAACTGTGTACTGTCCTTAGACACACACGTGTAAGCCACATTGCTGCTTCTTCACTACTCTTCTGGATTGGTAATTATAACCACAAACCCTCAGCTTTTCTATCCATAACATTTTCTCCCTTTGTCCTTCAGTTAACTCTTGTGTGACTGTTTGTCTCTTGTGTGATGAGTGAATCCCTCTCAATAAAACACATTTTTACTTTACTTTTGAATTTCTGGCTGGTTCTTTCCTGCAAAGACCCCATAAACATGGGTGGAAGTTCTTGCTAAGTTACCCCCCTCTTGCAAGCCTCTGAACATTAAGCAAGGTGATCCCCCATTATTGAACGGAGGTACTGGCACTGCTGGTGGGCCTTTTGGCACCCATGGTTTGGGATGACAGTGCATCCAAATGTGTATTCTTTACAAGGTGACTAGAATGTATTAAATCAATGCTGAAGGTTTCTATGTATCTCATACGAAAGCAACTGCTAATTGCTGCTACAACATATATGATAGATCTCTTGCTTTTACTTTGTATCTGATGAATAGAGCAATAAAGGCTAGAAAGTGAAAACAAGAAATACTTGGTGCAAGAATGTTATGGGAATAGGGTCATAGGGAGATAGCTGGGGAGGCACATAGACAAGTTGACTACTGTTCAAGGACAAGTCAGCTAGAGGCTGGCACTCACCTGGGAAAGCTATGAGGGGGAATGGACCATGCTGCATTAACCAATAAAATTTTTGCATGCTTAAATTTGTATTGATAACCTATAAAAGATGTATGCTTTTATAAGATGATGTTTGTATTTACTTATACTAATCTGTTTTGGCAGATTCTTTGGAAGTGTACTGCTGTTGCTCGAACTAATCCCATGAGTAAACTACTGCTGCTATCACAATGCATTCTTGGGTTGTGAGTTATCCGATACATGACAACTAGCAAGAGGATTTGATCCTGTATATGTATATATGTGTGTGTATGTGTGCATTTGTAACCCATCCCAAGAATAATGCCAGTTTTGCTGCGCAGAAACATTCTGAATCAATCAGTGTTCAATCTGCACTATTGTACTTCACTATGGCCATCCTTCCGAACTTACATTAAACAGCAGTGATAGTTGTAAAGTCTACAGTTTCCAAGGAGGGTGTTTTGCACGCATCCGTAAGGATTGCAACGACCACCAAGGTTAGCACATTCTTCAAAGGTGAGAGGGTACCTTTGAGCGAGCCCTGTGAGAGGAGAAGGAGGAAGAAGAAATTCAAGAGTTTGCTGCTAAGACATTTGATGCAATTTGATTCTGTTCATCTATATTGTCTTTAATGTGCCATTTTCCTTCTCCTTAGTGTCTTTCACTTGATACAGTTATAGCACTTTGACATCCCCTTAACAGCTGCAGATATATCCTTTGGAATCCTGGGATTTGTAGTTTAATTGAGAATTCCTGGCCAGACAGATTAGTGCTTCCACACTACAATTCCTAAGGTTTCATACTATGCAGGCTTGGCAACTAAAGCCCATTGAAAGTGTTATAACTGCATAGTGTAATAAAAACCTTGGCAATTGAGCTGTACAACCACTTTTCATGGTGTGTGAATGTGTTGGGGGGATAAGTGTTTGCTGCCTACAGGGAAGTACATCTGTGTTTGTTTTATCTCACATGTGACAATGAGAAAGCTTTTTCTCACGCTTTCCTCCTCACCTGCAACTGGTATTTTCTGGAAGAGTTTGCACCTCACAGATTATATTTCTCCCATCGACAAGGACTTTTTTTTTTTAACCAGTTGTGCAAAACTACAAAAACTACTGTCTGGTTGCCCAGGCTTTTAAAAATAAGAAGATGGTTTTAGAACTCAAAGACATAGGCCATTTCTGCACTAGACTGTTATAATGCTATAGGCCTCTCTCTAAACTGCAAACCCCAGGATTCCATAGATATTGAAAGTGGAATAGTAGCATTATAACAGTCTAGTGTGGAAATGGCCATAGTTATGTTAGTCTGGCTCAGTATGCAAAGGGATCTTTTTGCACTTTTGAGACTGAGAGAAAGAAGTTGGTAGCATAAGCTTTCATAGACTTATGTCTACTTCATCAAATGTATGGAGTGACGCGCCTAGGAACAGACCTTTATAACTATGAATGAGAAGGTGGTATGCTGGAAGTTTGGGGTGTGGCAGGATGACATTGGTAGCTCTCTCCTGCCAGTGAGTGAAGCTGTGACAAGGAATTCTGACATGGTGTCCCACTTCTGATTGTTGCAATTTTGCTCAGTGGATAGGCTTGAAATGCCATTATGTTGTGCCTAGATCATCAGTAGTACAGACTTCCATAGCTCTGGGAGGATTCTGATTGTTAAGGTAGATCAGGAGGTGGGTGGATGGGCCAGAAGATATTACTTAATCACACATTCATAACTTAGTAAGCAATGTAGAATCTTGGCCATAATCAATAGCTCAGATTGCTTGGCATTGGCAATGTATTGGCATCTTACAAAGAAACTCACAGATAGATTAGATCTGATTTTTCGGTGTAAAAAATGAAATGATTTACTTTCCATGCCATTTATGTTACCTTAGGCCATTTCCGCACTACTCTGCTATAGTGCTATTGTTCCACTTTCAACAACCCATGGAATTCTGGGATTTGTAGTTTGCTGAGGTGAAAGAGCTCTTTGGTTGAGAATTCTAAATGCCCCTCCCTCAGCTGCAAACACCAGGATTCCATGGGATGTTGAAAGTGGAACAATAACACTACAAGACTGTGGTGCAGAAATGGTCTTAGTTGTCTTCTTATTTCCCCTTGGTGACACCAAAGGGACCAGTGGCTAGTGACACTCATGTCAGCGGAGTGGTAAATCCATTGTGGGTTTTATTCCAACCCTTTACAGAGCTGACTCTGTCTTGGGAGTTGGATACAGTACCTTAGAGAGCTTCTTTAAAGGAGTTATTTTGTCATTTCTCTTTTTTTATTAGATACGTTAGCAAGTTAGAGGCATTGTAATAGGGATGAGGATGATAATGATGATGATAAGAAGAAGAAAAGGAAATTGTTACCCTGCACAAATTCTGCAGAATGGTAAAGATGCAACTGAGGCCATTTCCACACTACACCCTTATAGTGCAATTATTCCACTTTCAACACCCTATGGAATCCTGGGGGTTGAAGTTTAGAGAGGGGCCTTAGGCCATGCAGCGGAACCAACAACAGCAACCACAGCCACAGTGTGACGTGCTCGTGCTGAAGGCCTGACCAACAATGTCTGGCCAGCAAATAAGCAGGCCAATATATAGGTATCTCACCTGAAGTCTTATGAGATTTGTTGTCCCACAGTACTTCTCTCAAAATCTTGTGCAGGAATAGCCAGATCTTGCTCCAAGTCTTATGATGGCAGTGTCGTCTTGAGCCTTTGACCTGGACTGCTCCAAGCAGCTGCTCAGAATGGCCAGAAGCCCCATGGTGCCATCCAGGGTTGGTCTGGTGCAGCACCGAGTTTCAATATGAATTGCAGTTTGGGACTTATGCTGCACAAAAACTCCATGTGGATTTTGTGCACAGGAAAGATGTGAAATGCTTTTTCCCCTCTCTACCCTCCTTTTGCTGGCAGGTGAAAATTTTTCTTTTTAAACAGGCTTTTGTGTAAGCCAGCGAGCTCTATCAACTTGTTTTAAATCAAATACTCTTCGAGGGTTTTCTATGATTTTCTATGTTTTTAATGTTTTTAGTTGTTTTAAATGTTTTTATATTTTAATTTATTGTTAGAAGCCCCCATGGGTCCCATTCCAGGAGAAAGGCACCCTGCAACTATAGTAAATAAAGCATATTTTCTATACAAGAAACATGGTTTCTACAGGGGAAACAAAAGGCAATTTACAGGAAAGAGCCCACAAGTATTTTTTCTAGAGAATATGAGCTGAACTGCAACACACATGGAACCCATTAGTTCTCAGTTATGAAAACATTTTCAAACATTCTTTCTCTTGATATGAACCACCACTTAGAATGGGCCAACATGTGGTTACCAGCAAAACAACTTTCTCAGGAGTGCTCCACCTAGTCTATGGAATGGTCACCCAAAACATAGGCAAATCTCTTAGTTTAATCCAGTCCTTTTTTTTATCATTTTAAACCACCTGAAGAGCACTACTGGACAGCATATAAACATTTTCAGCAAAGAAAGTCAGTCAGTCCTTCCTTCCTATTGCTCTACATGATCAGGATCCTTCTGAAGATACTTTAAACAGCAGAAATAATTTTAAACTCGACAACTTTTGGGCATGGTGTTTGCCATACAGCCAAAAGGTTTGCAACGACCCCCAAGCCTTTTACTCTTCTGAATGGAGACAGGACCTCCTGTGACTCCTGTGGAAAGGAAAGGAGGAAGAGGAAACATAAGAGTTGGGCACTGAAGCATTTCATTAGACCTGACTCTCTTCATCCATACTGTCTCCAGTGTGACATTTTCCTTCATCTGTGAACAATGTCATGTAGATGATGGAGCAAGCTTGTTTTCTGCTTTGACAGGGACCAGAAAAACAAACCAGTGGACTCAAAATAGAAAAAAAAAAAGATTCTACCTTAACATTAGGAAGAAGTTCTTGACTGTAAGAATGGTGGAATAGGTTGTCTCAAAGAGCAGAGGACTTTCTTCTGTTGGCAAATTTTGAAGAGAGTTTGGATGCCCACCTTTCAGAGTTGTTTTTGTTGTGTCTCCCTGCATGACATGGGGTTGGACTAATTGGCTCTTGTGGCCCCTTCCAGCTACTTTATTGTATTGTCCACACAACTGAGGTTTTTGCAGACCCTCTAGTTATTTTCTCCTGTATATGAGCATGTTTTTTCCCCCCTTTCCTACATAC
This sequence comes from Iguana delicatissima, assembly GCA_948472985.1. Lineage (NCBI taxonomy): Eukaryota > Metazoa > Chordata > Lepidosauria > Squamata > Iguanidae > Iguana > Iguana delicatissima. Next base: position 86,086 of record CAOKZL010002279.1, on the reverse strand, counting down.
AGTGGTATTTCTGTGTTTGTCTTGTTCCTATGTGAAAAATATTTTTCTCTTCACTTGCAACATTGTGAGCAATTTTCTGAGGGACTTCTCATCCCTCAGGTAAGAGATATCTCATTTACAAATCAGAAGCATCGGATGGATGGTTTCCATCTTTTTGACCAGTCGGCCAGGATTTCTGTGCTTGCTCCTTCTGTGTGCATTGTTTCACAAAGACGCTGGCCTAAGTCCTACTGTTTAGTCTCAACAAGAGTAGAACCATTCAATCAGTTGGACTTACTGATGTGTTGACTCCCATTCAGCCACTGAGTCAATGGTTCCCCTCTAGGTGGGACTAATGATTTTGGCCACCAGCTTTGTGGAGATATTTTGCTCCCATTGTTGCAATGTCATGAGGAAAAGCAAAGCACTCTTAGGCCTTTTCCACACTACACTGCTATAACGCTATGGTTCCACTTTCAACGTCCTGTGGAATTCTGGGGTTTGTAGTTTACTGAGGCCAAAGAGCTCTCTGGCTGAGAATTCTAAATGTCCCTCCCTAAACTGCAAACTCATGGATTCCATAGGATATTGAATATTAGAAAATGTTAAAAAATGTGTTATGTGGGTGTTAAAAAAAATTCTAACAAGAAGAATTTTGGACTGCTGAGAATCTTCAGAGTTCAGGACTAGCTCCACGAAAAATTCACACAAGGTTGCTTTGTCCAGAAAACAGCATTTTTAGTACAGGAAATAATATTTCAGTGAAGAAATATTACTGCTTGCACAGAAAATGCTTGTTCATAAAATACTGTAATTAGAGATTTAGTCTGTGCAAAATTTACTCATGGTTGACTTGCATTAAAAAATTCTGAACAGAAAACAGTATTTTCTGTACAGAAAATATTTTTTTCTGCAGAAAACCATATTTCAAGGAAGAAATATTATTTTCTTCAAAGAAAATGCTATAATTGATTAGTTATTCTCTGAAAATCTACACATGATTGATTAGAGTGGAAAAATTACTTTTCTGCATATTCACAGCAAACAGATTTTTTGTGCAGGGCATAATATTATAATATAGAAATATTATCTGCACAGAAAATGCTGTTTCCCAGGGAGAAATGCTTGTGTGTGTGTGTGTGTGCAAGACAACAATGTGCAAATTTTCCACTCAGTAAATCCCAAATTGCAAATAACCTTCAAAAAAGGTGTGGTTTTCAACAACTTTCTTACAGAGGGAGAGAGCATTTTCAATTGCGCTCTTCAAAGAGCAACATAGTGACGAACATGATTTGGGTCCTGGTTGGGATGTCTGGATCCTGAATGGGATGAAGTGAGTGGAAGATTCTTTCCATTTTTATTTGCATTATTTTTGGCCAGTTTTCAACTTGGATTTTCCCATTTTTGCTGGGGGTGTTGGAACCCAATAAAGTCAAACCACTGTGCATTGGGACATTCTGACAGTAGTTTCAATGGTTTTTCAAATAGATTTTCATTCAAGGCACCTTTGATATGATAGTCAAACAGCCTATCTTTAACTGTAAATCTATAGAAAAATCTCAACAAATGGAGTAACACAGGTCCTGTTTTAGCCTGATGGTATACTGCAATCACTGCATAACTACGTGGATAGTGTAGATTTCCATTACATGAGCACAAGGTGGGATTTGGTCAATTGTGTTTCTAAACGACTGGAAGAGATAGGATGTAAGAGGGATGCTTCTCCAATTTGCAAAAGCCATGAGCCAAAATGAGAGAGAATAAAGAATCAGAAGGATTTCGTCAGCTTGCTAAAATGGGCCAAACCCACACAATAAAGTACAGTGGAGCTAACTATCCTAAGTTTTATTCAAATATTTTCTGAGGACTGAAGCAATTGATCTTAGATCACCTGTGACCAAGAGGTAAGTGTCATTGTTTTACAAGGTGACCTGCACAACCTCATCAAGAGTCAGGAGAGGTAAGATAAAGAGTAAGGCCATACATTGCAGGGAAGCAGATTATGGATGTCTTCTCACACCTATCTTCTCATGTCATGCAGAAGGCTGTTCAACAGTGGAACAGAAGTAATTCAAGAAGTGGTGGGGTTTCCATCATCTGAAATACTTAACCAGAAGCTTTGTGGCTGTCTCTCAGAGATGCTGCAGCTGCAATCTGTTTTAGAGATGGTACACTGAGAATGGAGCTGAACAAAATGATGTCTAAGATAATTTGTGATTCTTTAATTCAGTTCCTGAATTTAATGGAGGAGTGCTCTTCAAACAATCTGTGCATAAAACCCTTGATCAATATTTGGCATCACTGGTGGAAGCCGAATCTTGGTGTAGCAGCTGCATCCTTTCCACAGAGTATAAACTTGCCTCTCAGTTCTTAAGTGGCCCTTTCTCAGCACTCTTCTTCCATAGGTCTAATAACAATAACAATAACAATAACAATAATGATGGTGGTGATGATGATGACAGTAGCAATAATGTGGATGTTGGCCTTACCTGCAGAGAAGAAGAGTGTGACTAAGAGAAGAGTAAAGAGAAGGCAGCCTATCTTCATTGTAAAGCTGGGATCTCCAGTTGTATACTAAGTCAAGAAGTGCACAACTTTGTGCCATCAAGATCTTGAGCTTTCTGGAAGGTTGGATGACCACCAATTTATAGGGCTGTACAATATACTGGCCCACAAGCCTTGAGCATTAATGATCCTGAGGCAATGCCAGAAACTCCTGTTGCATCGTTTTCAAAAAGACATTGTGTCCAGTATAGTCTGTTAAACTGACATTGTTTCCACAATCTACTGGACTGGAAAGTAGAAATAATTACTTCTTGGATCACAATCCACTTGGAAAGATATAGACCAGTGTGGCTCAATAAGACTTGGTTGATCAGAGAGTTTCCTCACACATTCTCAGGAGTGCAAAAGTGGGCATGAATTTCTCAGGTAGTCTTGGGAAATTCTCAAGAAAATATATTTTATTTTGTTTCTAAGCAGCAAAGTACTTAGATTCCGAATCGTATCCTCCCCAGTAGTATTGGGGCTATTTCACTCCTTAACGCTCAGTTAAGATGCGTGAGGGTTGAACTGGGAAGGAAATGGCCTTTGCATATGCTCAGAAACAACTTCTTCTATTCTTGACATGCATATACACATATACCTCAGTTCTTCTCTTCAGTGCCTTAATGGAGATTTCTCCTGTCTGACTCCCTCACTCACCTGTTCATTCTTTCCAGTTGCAAACTCCAGTTGAGATCCTACTTTGTGGCTGAGTAGCCTGAATCTCTGAGTTACACATTCATCGTGCTAAGTGACCTTTGTGTTGAATGGAAAAAAAAATGGCATAATTGATTGAGCCAATGAGCAAAGATCATCTGAAAGTTTAAGATGCCTTTATTGTTGGGAATGGAAAACAACCCAATAACACTTTGCAGAAAGAACCAAAAGGGGCTGCGCTGAACATTTACTAACATAGTTAGCTCATCTATACTGTAAGATGTCTGTCTGCCCAGCCCTGTCCTGCCCTGCCCTTTCATGCTACAGAAATCCGCAGTTTACAGCCACTGAAGTAAATTGAAGACAAAAGGGGAAAGTGGGAGGAGAAGAGAGAATCTAGGACATTTTTAAAAGCAGTTGAAAAAGTAGTATGACAGAGGATTAACTGGGACTATCCCTGCTTGAGGACGTGAAAGATTTAAGGACACGAAAGTGACTTTTAAGTGCATTTCTGATTTTTTAATTCTGCTCAATTGTAAATGAAGCACAGTCTTCAAACGATTGGATATTCAGCATCACTATCGCTCCATCTTCAACCTCACAGAGTACAAGCTGGCCATCCCAGTTCTAAACGATCCCTTCTCAACATTCTTCTATAGTTTTGCTTTTTTATCTATAGTTTAAAGTTGATGTAGGCCTTAACTTCAGTAAACAAGACAATGCTTAAAAGAAGAGTAATGAAAAGACACTCCATCTGCATTGTACAGTTGGTATCTCAAGTTGGACAACAGGTAGAAGACACAAAACCAGAGTGCTATGAAGGTTTTGTCTCTTCTGAAAGATGGAATGGTCACCACCATTGGGAATACTGACACCCAAGCACTGTGTGTTAATGATTCTGAGGCAATTCTAGAAATTCCTGGTGGGTTGCTCCTTAAGAAGACATAGTGTGCAAAGGAGGGGAAATATTAATTTTGCAGTGCCTTCATGATTCACTGGGTTGGAAATGTGAGTTTGCTGCTGACAAGCCATATGCTTTTGGGTAGTTTGCTTGAATAGACTCACTGAATCACTGGTATCTTGAGTTATAATTCAGAAGATCATTCAATGGCTCTAGCCTTACTGGGAATAACTAATAAGGAATGAGTCCTTATTTATTAGCTCTTAGATGACAATTTGTCTGCAGGGAAATAAGCAAGATCTGGGAAGGCTGGAATTTTAGAGTTTGGCTGGAAAATGCATCATTGCTCAGAAAGCCTCCCCATATTTCTTAGTCATGTTCCTGGTACTGTAAAATTGGGGAGCAATTTCTCCACCACATTCTCAAGAAATTCTATTGAAAATGTGTTTTATTTTATTTTTAAATAGGAAAGCAGACACTGCTTGGAGTCTTCTCCACCCTTAGTCAGATAGTTCTGAGGCCATTAAACTCCTGAACATTTTTTTCAGGTACCTGAAGGTTCTGCTTGGAAGGAAATGCAATTTGTGTTGAAGAAAGAATTGAATACCTTTCCTCATAACATCCAAAAAGGGGCTCAGTTGTGGATAACCTCAGGCTCTGTGTGGTGAAAGTTATGTGGAAATGTGATTAGAGAAACTTGTGCTTCAAAAAAACTTGAAAGCTGTAGGAACCGAAAGAGACAGATCTTTACATCATTAGACTACATCCATTGAAATGAGTGCGTGAGATTGTAATGAATGATTTAAGTGTTCTTTTTCAGATTCAATTTTCATCTGAGCCAGAGAAAAATAAGGATGTTATAGTAATTGCCATGTGTACTCATTACCAATCAACCAGTTTCATGTTCCAAACCAATGAATTACTAGCTGGATTTTGAAAACTTATTCCAATATAGGTTCAATCCTACCTTAAGCTGTTTATTATGGTTAGGAGCAGGATTTGTAGGAAGCAGGCTAGCAGGACTTCACTTGAATATTAACAATTGCATCATTTTAATATGTCATCGTACAGTTTACAATGACTGATGCTGAATGAAATACCTGATACAATGAGAACCATGCATCCAAAAAACACTTCTATGAAAAATCCTTCTTGAACAACGGAAAAGAAACAGATGGGGCTGTTTAAGCTGCTAGCAGCAGAGGGTGGTGGCTTCAATGTCCATGAGGTGACAAATCCAGTCTGGGTTTTAGGCTATCTCCCTAAGCTAGGTTGAACAATTGAGATAGTTCCTTTCAAGGCTGAGCAAAAACATCACAATGGATTCATTCTCCCACTGACATCAGAGTCACCAGCCACAACTAGAAGCTGGAACTTGTGAGTTTCTTTTCACCTTGAAGGGCAGCAGTAGCTGGGGTGATGGACATGGAAAGTGGTGGGTGCAAGAGAGAAGTGACAGTAACACATATGATTCCAAAGAGGTATAAGAAGCAGTCCCATTCTTGCTTCTGTTCTTTTCAGGAGAAGTCAGAATCCGGGGTCTGAGATAGGACAATGACCAGCTTCATCTGAAACTGACACATGGAAACCAACATTAAAGAGCACAGGAAAATCCAGGGATGAAGGATCGCAGTAGTAACACCAACTTCAGAGGTGTTACTACTGGGGTGCGGGAGGGCATTGCCGCTCCGATAGGAATCTTGATCTCCTCATTGGCAGGATCTTTTCACCTGTGTATACCAGTAGTAGAGGACTCCAGTTAAAAGTTAAACAGAGGATTCTATTAGAAATTAGCAAACACACTAGAAATCAGACACGCTCAAGAATCATACAAGATTATCAGAAAATGAGGCAAGAAAGGTTGGATGGATAGAAAAATTGGGTGGAAAGGGTGATAGTCACCAATCTTAAAGCAGGAGGTTGAAGTGGAGTGGCTTAGAAAGCATGTCTGAGGATAGCACAGAGGAACACAGATCTGAGCACTACATACTACATCCAAAGTACTTCAATTTACTGGGCCTGGAGATAGGGTTTAGATACCCTATTTCCTGTCCTGAAGGAGGGTGTATCTACAAAACAGTAATGGCTTTTCCACAAAACTGACAAAGGAGTCCAGCATGGATTGATTGCCTTAACTTTAGGTGACAAAACATTGATAGAAATCCTGACAATCTCTTAATGTTTTGGTCAGGTAGTGTGAGTGGGGAAGGTCTCTGTAAGATATGCTAACAGTAGGGTTCCCTGGTTGCTTCACCTGGGAAGGTTGGCCTGCTATTGTTTTCAGGAATGCTTGCTAGTTACAGCTTTTGAGAGGATTATCTCAAGCCCATCAGAATTGGGCTTTCCTGCCTAAACCTCTCTGAATTTATGACCTGATCATGTCTGAGGTCATCCTGACCTGGCCTATGCTTATAGCCAATGCACTTTCAATCAGATGTTCCAACCGTGAAACCAGGTGTGAAAATAGTGCATTCCTCAGAGTGAGGGTGCATGGTGTGGTAACATTAATATAAGACTGATGGGTCCTTAAAACCTTATACATAGAACTTTAAAACAGCTTAGTCACTGAAGGCATGTTTCGGCTTGGCCCTGGAAAGAAACCAACATTGGCATCAGACAGACCTCCAAACAAGTAGCAGTGCTTCATTCACCACTGCTTTACTTAACATTTTTTTTTTTAAAAAAAATAAACAAACCCCATTTATCAAACATGTATACCTGTGATTCTGGCTTTTTGGTTTCCTTTTTAGAGAGTTGGTGAGGTGCTTCGGGGCAAAAAAATTGGCTCCAGGATCGTCCTGGTGCTATACTGGTGCTGTACTTTTCTTAATGAGGGCCAGGGTTTGATTCCCTGCTCAGGCATGGAAATCCACTGGGTAATCCTGGCTGTGTCACATACTCTCAGCCCCAGAAAACCCCATGATAGGGCTGCCTTAAGGTTGGCATAAATCAGAAATGACTTTAAGGGCCTTTCTGCACTATACTGTTATAGTGTTATTATTCGACTTTCAATATTCTGTGGAATTCTGGGATTTATAGTTTACTGAGGATCAAGAGCTCTCTGGCTGAGAATTCTAAATGCCCCACTCTAAACTACAAACCCCAGGATTCCATAGGATGTTGAAAATAGAATAATAGCACTATAACAGTGTAGTGCATAAAGGCTCTAAGGCACACAACCCCAATACCTGTTTTAGTCTGTTTTAAGCTAAGCTTTTGATTGGTTTTCATTTTGTTCATATTTCATACTGTTTTAGTTTTAATTTAATTTTGTATATTTATATATGTGTGTGTATACACACACACACACACACACATCCATGTGTGTTTTATTGCATTCTCTGCCTTTTTGTATGCTCCTTTGAGTTCCTGGGAGAAAGGTGGGATATAAATTAAGTGAGGGATGAATGGACTGTCCCTGCCAAGTGGGTGGGTGTGAGTGGCTAGCGTTGGGCGCAATGTTTGGATTCAAAAGCTGGAGTAAAATATTAAGAAATAAAGCACTATGTTTTGTACTTACTCTTGGCAGCAGTAAGTTTTAAGGAAGCAGTGGCCAATCCTTCTTAAGGGGTAACATGGCAGATATCTGCATTTCCCCCCTACACGTATACACTTGTTATCATCATGAAAATATTCCGAGTACCCTGAGCAAATAAAAAGGAGAGGGGGTGGAGTTATAAGGAGTCTGTAAAAAAAGATATAAGGATTTTCAAGCTCTCAATAGGCAGTATGCAAGCATCATTTCTCCAGTCTGGACACATACATGTAAAACATTACGGCAGAAATCTTCCATCTGGGCTGTAGAATTGAATCACAATCAAATATACACCAAAATACACTTGGCCCTTCACTTTTATGGATTCAGAACTTGAGTGTTTGCAGGTTATTTTATTTTATCTATTTTTAAATCTTATTCTATTTGCCCCTGCCATGGAAAAAAAAATTCCTCTCTAGGAATATCTAGTTCTTCCAGTGTGATTCTATGGTCCACTTGCACCAGAAATGGACCATAAAGTTGTGCTGGAGGACCCAAAGATTCCTAGAGAAAACATTTCTCTAGGCATTGCTAGGTTCTCCAGTGTGACTCTGTGGCCCACAAGTTGACCATAGAACTGCAATGGAGGACTTAGAGCTTCCTAGAGAAATGTTCTTAGGTAAAAAGGAAAAAAGTATTTGTGATTTTTGTCTTTTACTTCTATTTCTGTTTTTTCCACTTTCGTGGGGGTCTTTCACCCCAACTCTTGTGAAAGAGGAAAGTTCACTGTAGATATGAACAACGTGAATTCATGCATCCATGTGCAAAATACATTCACTGCTATGCGCACTTCTGTGTGCAAAGGTATCTCATGTACAACTGTAATTTATAATCTTGAACTGAATGTAGATGTTCCTGGACAGACCAAAAACAAACAAACAAACAAACAAACAAACAAACAAACAAACAATCTAGTCACTTCCATAGAAGAACTTGCCAGGACACCATGAAGGTTCCAACCTCTCTTTTCTAAAATTCTTTCCACCCTGACCCTTGCCACTGTGTTATTGGCAGAGGAAGCAACAGAGGGATGTGACTTTTAGCTTTTTTACTTCAGAAAATAGTGTTAAAAGTGACTTTTAAAAAGTGATAGCATCTCCACCCTATTAGCTGTCAAGCCTCAGTAAGGTTGCTGTGGCTTTCCCTTACCAGTGGGAAGGGGAGGGAAGGGAAAGGAAATTCAGAGGAAAGAGCAGCAGCTGGTCTAGGCTTGTGAGGGACAGAAATCCCTTTGAAAGTCTCTTCACTTTGGAAGAAAAATAGCTGTTTCTTCCTCCTCTGAATTGCTTCCCTTTTCCCTCCCCTGCCAAATGGTAAGCAGAAGTCATGGCAGTCCCTTTCGGAGCAGGAGGAAGGCAATTCAGAGGAAGAAGCTGTAGCTGGTCTAGGCTTGTGGGGGACAGAAATCCCTTTTGGAAATCCCTTCACTGTATTTTTTCCTTTTGGAGCAAAAATCATCCACTCCCTTTTCTCCCTTCCCTACTGATAAGGAGAAGCCACTGTAGCCCATCCCAAGGTTTCACAACTGTGGAAGGAGGTATTTGAGTCGAGACACAAAGGGCTAGAAATATGCATGTGCATGAGCTTCACTTATGAACAGGCATAACACTAACAAGTTTCTGTCCCCAGTGTCCAGATCATTACGGTTTGCTTCTCTAGCCATAACATCATAGTCACTCACGATTGTCAAAAATGTGAAGTTTGTGAGGGCTGGTTTTACAATAATATATTGGGCCTCCACCACTTTAGTCTTGGCATGTTGCTGCTAGGGACCCCCTTGGCTTGGGTTCATCTTTTTTAGCTGGAAGAACAATAGTGACATAGCAAAGAGTTAAGATGGATTGATATAAGAGGGTTCTGTATGTCGTTGAATCTTGTTCTTCAGGGCTCATTGCATCTAGCCGGAGAACATGGACTGGGCTCATTAGAAAGGCATCGAATGTCTTCTTTGAAGACAGTGCTTTGTGTACTCTGCTAAAAATAACAGAAAATCCTGAAAATTCCAGCCATGAAAGGAAGCATCCTGAAACCTGTACAAACTATGCAGAATCAGGGAGCCTGTACAACTTCTCCTATTTTACAAATAAAATAAAATACCACAGATCATTTGTATATGAGTATGGTATGCTGGTTTGTGTGTGACATCCTGTTTTGTTTTGTTTTAATCCCATGTCTCTGGTTTCTAAAGATGTCAGCAGATGTTACTCTGTCAGTTGTATATTAACAGTTATGAAAATTAGAAATATAGTCTCCTGGTCACTGCTGTACATATTAGCATATATAACCTGAAAACTAAGGTACTATTGAAAAGGTTCCTCAAAGACATTCATTGTAGCTTCTATCTTGGGAAGTTTGGAAGTGTGGAAAAGGGGGTTCTTGGACCTACTGTACTCACCAAATCAGAATAAAGCACCCTGATAACCAGATTATGGACATCTCAGTGCCTTCAAAATCAGATATTGGGCTAATTTCCACTTGGCTCTAAAAATGCTCTAATGCCTCTTTTTCACTGACTCTCCAGAGTTTAACAGCTGGGAACTAGATGACGTTTCTCAGCTCCTTTGAAGGCCAACATCTAAAGCAGGCAGAGTTCACACCTTTATTATTATAGAATTATGGGATAATAGGATTAGAAGAAAGATCAAGAGCCATCTAGGCCAATTTTCTGCCATGCAAGAGAACACAGTTAAAACACTCTCAATAGAATGCCATTTAAAGACACTCAAAGAAGAAGAGTCCATCACTATTTAAGGCCAGCTATTCAGTTATTGAACAGCTCTTACTGTATGGACATTCCTCCTACTGTTTAGGTGAAAGTCTTAACTAGAACAGACTCAGCAGTCAACACTTGCATGAATACCATCTCTTCACTGATCTATTCTACAAGCTTCTTCTGATTATTTGTCAGGTTAGGGACCAGACCACTGTCAGAAACTAGAAATGGTCAAAAAACAAATCCTATCTACTGTTGGAAATATGAAGGACTTATGGAGGCTTGCTTGAACTGACCATGCATACTGCTTGTGAAATCTCTCAGCTGGCTTGATACCTTCCTCTTACTTTGAGCTTGCTTTGCCAGCAGCATATGTATGGTCCCAAGTGAGACTCCATAGGCAAGAACTTACAGAAGCCTTCTGTTTCAATGGTTGCAGTACAGACAGGTTCCATTAATTTGACCAGGAGATCTACTTTTTCTGTTGGCAAGATTTGAGAGCACATGTGCATGTGAGCAGTCCCAAGCAAGCCTCTACAGACAAGAAGAACTCATAAAAGAGCAGACCCCATGTCAAGTTAATGGAACTTATCCATAATTTGGAAGCATGAGAAGAAAGAGTCATCAGATGATAGGCCTTTGAAAGGTATGGCTTCTTGTAATTGGGACTAAAAATAAGATTGTATAGGAACAATAAGATTCATCACCTCTCTATCTCACCCTGTTCTTCATAAGTATCTTCCTTGATTTGTCAGGCAGTTGCTGACTCTACCAGATCTATTATTTTGATTGGTTTCAGCTAAGCTTATGTATCTCACCTGGAGTAGCAATGAGCATTAAAAACAGAATGAAGGAGCAAAAATACAAAATCTTCATGGCGGGAAATTGTCTTCAGTATCCCTAAGAGAAAGGAGATATCAGGTACATGGGGCAATTGTAAAAATGATGATCTTTCAGCCAGGTCTTATATACTTTAGAAACTGTAGATAGTTCCTCCAGATAAAAAGTTGTCTGTTGTTAAATCTAAATAATTCCTTATGTAAAAATCAAAATGATCTATCTATCCATCTATCTATTGTGCCCAATATTTCTATGCCACCCCATAACCAAGGACCTCTGGTAGCTTAAAATAATATCAGTTTTGGTTTTCTCCTGTTCTTCCAAGTCATTTCCAATCTGTGGTGACCTAAAGTAAAACTTGTCATGGGATTTTCTTTGCAAGATTTGTTCAGAGGGTTTTCGCCCTTGCCATCCTCTGAGACTGAGAGAGTATGATCGTCCAAGGTTACCCAGTGGGTTTCCATGGCTGAGAGAGGATTGGATTCCTAATCTCCCAGAGACCTAGGCCAGCACTCAAACCACTACACTACATTGCCTTCCTAACATCAGTTTAAACAATTGAAACCAAACTGTTTAACTGTGAAAAGAAAAAAAACAGTCCAAAAATGCACCGAACAACCTAAAAAAAATTAGAACAACTTTAAGTGGTGAAAACCATGTATGTGTCCAAACTGGATAAAAAATGTTAAACCCCATATGTTTTAATAAAAATCCATGTTCTAATTTGTTATCAAAGTGAAGCTAGTGTCAGAGCCAATCAGGCTTCTGAGGGGGAGGATATTCCACAAATGGTTTGATAAACAGAGAGGACCTTTCTCTATGTTCTCACGCCATGCGTTGCTCCCACTGGTAGGACACAGAAAAGTTCTCCTTTCGTGAGCTAAAACCAACACAAAATGTGAATCCGTTTTTCTGGAGGATTAACCAATGTTCATAGCATTCCTATGGTAAGGAACTAAATACTTCAAGTACTCTTGTAATACACTGCCTATTTTACCTTCCTATTATGTCAACTAAGTTGTTGGTGTTATGTGCCTTCAAGTCAACTCCAGCTTACGGTGGTTAGACTGAAGAAGCTTTGTACAGCTACTTACCAAGATACAGGAAGACCGGGATCCTCTAGTCTAGATTTCCAGCTTATCTTATTACTCCTCTTTTGTTGTCACGTTCACATGGCCAGTTACACCTATTCTGAGATCATTCTACTCTTTCAAGATACATAATATTATTACCCTCCCTCTTAATCTTGGACTGTAATTTTCCTTCTTGATCAAATTATATTCACCCACTTCCTGAGCCAAGTTGTGCCCATGTTCTTACTAATCATCTACTCCACATTCAGTTTATTCAGATAAAGAAACATCTTAGATATTTTTCTGCCTACACCAATCACACTGAAATTAAGATTCAAAGATTCTATGTTGTTAATCTTCACTGAACAGTAGATTCAAAGCCAAAAATACTATAGAGATACAGACAATGTTGCTTACTTGATGTCAATTCCTACTTACTTATTAAGTTCATAGCCTGAATCCTACTGTTAATCTCAACTTGAGTTAGACCCCTTGAATCAATTGGATTTACCTATTAACTCACAACTGATTCAGTGGATCTCCCCTTATTTAAACTAACTAGTAGTGCTCAGGCATTTGTCTCATCTTTCCACCTTAAAATATGCAAGCTTCATTTTTTTGGGGAATTATTGCCTTTAAGGGGAACAGTCTATAAAGATGCACAGGTGTCTGGAAACATCAGCACAAGGGCCTCACTGTTACAAGGCAGAAAAATTAAATGATGGAGGAGGGAGGTTCTTCCAAAAATGCTAAAAGAAAATGTGTATTCTAAACCAAGCTGTCATCACCACCCTACTTTCACCATATCAACTCCATCAGCCTATGTGGCAAAAAATCAACACACTTTTTATTTATTTTCTTTTTCATGGTGGCAGTTAGGGCACTAATCCACATTGACCAAGATCATGCATGGTACCAGTGAACGTAAAGCTCTACCTAGCATGCCTCTGCTTCCTCCACCCTCCACAGATATGGAAATGCTGCTAGAGCATCCCCTGCTACAGCCAAATTGTGGCTGGGGGAGGGAGATGCCAGCCGTGCAGCATCCAGCTGCATTTTTGCAGAGGGATGCATGAAGACTGCCTGAAAGACTATAACTCTCTGTATGAGCCAGACCAAGTTTTCAGATCTTTGGTAGAAGGTTTTCTCTTGGGCCCACCACCATCACTGGCACACCTGGGGAAGTTATAGAAGAGACTCTTCTGAGTGGCTGCTTCCAGGTTATGAAATTTGCTCTCAGTCCCTTTTTCTTTCCTTCTGCCAGCAGGCAAAGACCTTTTTATTCATGCATGTACACTATCTTTCCTTTGTTCCATTTTGCCCTATTTAACCTCAGTGATTCATCTTCCATTGGCCTTTCCAGAAGTGACGGTTGCATCCTTTTCCAAGGGATATGTTAGCCAGCCACAGGGATCTTCAGTGTTCACCCTGGCATAGTTTGGTCAGAAATAGTTACTTTGGGGCCCAAGTCTACCACTTGTTACAAGGGGGCACAAAAGCCCTTCAGCTGAAGGGCTGTGATGTTTCTTCTGCTGTAGATGACAAACTGCATCATTTAGCACCAATAAAATCTCTTTTGTAACAGTGTGTCAGCTGTGAGTACCAAGCCAAGTGCTGAAGCGGCTTGCGCTTGCAATGTTCCAGCTCAAAATACCAGTGATCTGTAAGTGACAGAAAATCATTTCTGGTTTTAAATTTTGAGCAATTTGTAGTTATGTTTTCCTCCCACTTCGGAGCAGTTTTGACAGTCATAGAGCAGTTTTGACTTCCATTTTTGTTCTTTTCTAAGTTTTCTGGAGCAGTTCTCAACTCAAGGGAACATGTTGCTTTACAAAACTGTATATTGTGAGTTAAAATGTATGCAAAAAATGCATATGGATTAAATACCTTCAGAAGAACTATTTTTTGTGTCTAGATATGTGAATTCAAAGCCTTGTCATCCTGACCATCATCTATTTGGCAGGTATGATCTCAAAATTAATTTGCCTCTATTCCCCTTTCTGGCTAATAAATTGCTGCTGTGGATTTAAGTCACTTCTTTTTGTGTAGATATACTTGGTCTTTCCCCAACAGCCTATTTTGCAGCTGTGATTTCCAGATTTAATTTGTCCTAGTTTTCCTTTTCTGTGCAATAGGTTACTCCCTTGTCTCCACCTACTGGGACCCCTTGGCTCCACTGGCTATTAACTGTCCTGCCTTCTCTATCACTTGCCCAAGTAGGCTCAACCCCCACTCCCCCACCATCCTGATGTCTGACAAGGTATCTCAGAAGACCAGATACAGAATCAAAGAATTGGAAGGATCTGGAAGGACAATTTAGTCTAACTCCCTGCCACATACAATTATAACATTTCCATCTAATCTCTCTTTCCAGACCTCCAAAAAAGGAGATACAATCACCTCTCTAAGCAAATGATTCTAGTGAACAAATCCCACCAAGAAAATCCCATGGTAGGTTCATCTTAGGGTTGCCATAAACCATTCATGACTTGAAGGCACACAAAAACAAGATAGAGCTGCTGTGGAATGCCAGCCCCAGGCAGGGTTACCAGGTATCTTGACAGGTTTACCTTGGGCCGATTTACACTATTATTCAATCCTATGGAATCCTGAGATTTGTAATCTAGTGAGGCATTGGTGCTCTTTGGCTGAGAACTGTAAATGCCTCTCCGCAAACTGCAAATCCTAGGATTCCATATGATAGAACCATAGTGGTTTTAAGCAGAATAAGAGTGCTATAATGTGACTGGACCTTTGATGGCATGTTGGCATAATCAGCAAGGTATGTTATTTTAGTTCTGCAGGCATTTTAATCTGTTTCTGCCTACTTTAAATTTGTTTTCTCTCATCTTTGTGGTTAACACTGTTTCTGCATGTTTACTTGATTGATTGAATTTTGAGAGGTGTGGAAAAACCCTTTGGACTCTTTAGCAAAAAACAAAAGAGTACTCATTTGCCATCTCATGAAATACATGCAATCTTATGCCAAGTAAAACTTGTAATTCTTTAAGGTGTTATAAAATTCCTTTATTGAATGTATTGTTTCATTCTTTGTTGTTACCTGTCCTGAGAAACTTGATATAGGGTGGCGCATTAATTAAACCAAATTATATTCTATGTTAGTCAAAGTTAACATAGTGATTTATTTTTTTGCTGTGCTATATACTTTTTTGAGAACTAAGGTCATGAACAGGAGTCCAGTATAGCTATGTTTATAGCAAGGAATAAATGACATGAAAATGCATTTGTATTTAGCAATCTTCAGTACTGGTTAACACCCAGAAGTACCACACTTATCTGATAGCTGGTTTGTGGTTATAGCAACATATCCTCTGACTGTCTCAATTTGGGAAGGACAGTCCCAATTCCCACTTTTTTGGTGCTTTCAAAATGCCCTGGTTTCTTTTTTCACTTCCACTTCTCCCGTTTCATGCTAAGCTTGCTTCAGTTGCTGCAAACTGAATTCCAAGTGCAAAGATAGTTTGTACCTTATCAAGTGGTAGAAGAGAGGAGGGGATGGAATTTTGTCGTTCCCAGGAGGCTCAGACAAAACCAAACTACTAAAGCTTCTCCTAGCTTATACGTTTTGTTCATTAATACATTTTGCGATATTGACCACACTGTGATGTTGCTTAGTGTCCCAGTTTTCATCTGCAAAATGTTGGAGGGTATGTAGCACAACATTCAAGACCAAAACAACACAGGTTCTCTTCCAAAGAGCTTACCATTAAAATTTGACACATAAAATAAGAATGGTAAGAAAGGAATATGAAAGCAAGCATGACAGGGGGGAAATATGTGTTCAATCTTGTTAGGGATTTCTTGGCAATAATAAATAATAAATTGTCAACTACATTAATGAATTCTTTGACTTTTAGAAAGCAAATATCTCCATGAGAAGTAACAAAACCCAAATGAGTTGAACTTGGAAGTCTGCTTCTGATTCCAGAATCTCAATGGCAGATTAGTAGCAAAATCTGAGGTTCAAAATTTGAGGTATGCATTTGTTGTTAGTCCCAAGTAGAGTAGGTCAATTGAATCAGTATGATTTACCTGCATGTTCATCTATCATTCAACAATTGATTCAGTGTGTCTATTCTAGTTGGGGGTAACCAACAGGATTCAATAGGACTGAAATTTTATGGAATTTTAATATCCTCTCTCAAAGTAATCGTATTTCTAGCACTCAGCATTGTATAAAAATTCTCTTGTGTCCCATAGTCATGATGATAAACTTTTCATTTTCTATGCTTTTCTCTGTAGAAAGACATGAGCTAGCATCTTTCTAGCTACTCCTAACTATAGGAGACTGACTGACTCAATTGTTGAATGGTGAGTCAACCTGTAGATAAATCCAACTGATTGAGTGGTTCTGTTTTACTCAGGACTAATAATGCTTTACCAAAATCCTACTGGAGGGCTATATTAACGGTTGCACTTTTTCCAGGATTACACAGCAATAATTAGGGAGGGTAAATAAGAATTTGTGAGTTCCAAGGATGCTGTTTCTCCAAGCTGTTCCATCTTTTACAGCAGGGGTTGGCAAAGAGCAATCTGTGTATCACAGGGAGACTGACAGTGCTGTTTATGTAACCCTTGGGGTAAAATATGGGATCTTCAAAATGCCTCCTAGGGCGCATGCAGGTCATTTTTGCCACATTTCTCTTCCCTGGCAAGGAGAGGTATTTTCCTAAAACAGGAAGTGAACAGGATGTGACATCTAATCACTTCCTGTTGCTAAAACATCCCCCTCCTGGTCTTAAAGTGGCCCAGTGGTGGGGGTGTGGTGGAAGGGTGCAACCCTCCAATAGTCTCCTGGGAGGCTAATAGAATAATAGAGTTGGAAGAATCATAGACCATTTCCACACTACATTGTTATAGTGCTATTATTCCACTTTCAACATCTTGTGGAATTCTGGGTTTTGTAGTTTACTGAGGCTAAAGAGCTCTCTTGTGAGAATTCTAAATGCCTGTCCCTGAACTGCAAACCCCAGGACTCCATAGGATGTTGAAAGTGGAATAATAGCACTATAACAGTATAAAGCAGAAATGGTCATAGAGTTGGAAGAGGCCACAAGGTCCACCCAGTTCACCCCCACTGCCGATACGGGAATACACAATCAAAACATTCCTGACAGATGGCCATCCAACCTCTGCTCCAAATAAGGATGCACCACCATTTTCCAGTGTACTCCACTGTCAAACAGCGCTTACTATGATGAAGTTCTTCCTAAGATTTCGGTGGAATTGCTCTTCCAAAAGCCTGGAGCCTTTGCTCTGTGTCCTAGTCACTAGACCAGAAAAAAAAGGCTTTTGCTATAATGTGTCCTCACTTCCACTGTGTCTCATCCCTGCTTTACAGATTTATGTCTTCTGTTGTCATGACCTATGCTGCCATACTTATGCCAGAATAATGAACCAAAAGGATTCCAACCAGTTAGATCCTAGGCCAGCGATGAGTAAAATACAGCTCTGGGACTATATACACATATTTGTGGCCCTCAACACTTTCAGACTGCCAGACTGACCTTTTTTCTGGCCATTAAAAAAAAGGGGGGAAATTGCTGATCATGGAAGTTGCTGGGTGCAACTATTTACCTATTAAAGTGGGGAATTATATAAGTTATGAGTATAGAAGAAAATAGAAAGGTGTTGCTTAAGTTGTTATATTGTGTTATGAAATATTGGATTAAGACAAGTAATTAGACTATTTATTTAATAGATATGATGACAAGGCATTAATGATTGCCTGCATCTATATTGAATACAAAGTGTGAACACCCTTGTGTAGAACTACATCCAAATGGTAAGATGGGGAAAAAAAGTGGAAAATCTGAATATCTGAATGTGTGAACTAGATCTCTATCCAATCTTTGGAAGCTGAGAAGGTAGAAGCAATTGCAATAATATGGAGAACTATGTAATGGGACAATGAAAAAAGTGTGGGATATCATTGGTTGATCTTCTAGTTCTTTCTGCTTCTTTCAGAATGAGACTGCAAGCACACCGTGATCCTCATAACTTCAGTCCCATGCATTTCTGAAAAATAGAGATACGGATGACCTTAATAAACATACATTATGAGAGAAGGGGAGAGCTAGCATGGTGTAGTGGTTTGAGCATTGTGCTAGGACTCTGGAGACCAGAGGCTGATCCTTTGCTCAGCCATGGAAACCCATTAGGTGACCTTGGGAATACCACACACTCTCACCTCGCCAGAAAACCCAATGAAAGGTTCACCCTAAGATCATCATCAGTCAAAACAACTTGAAGGCACACAACTATAACAATAATGCAAGAATGGGTTCACCTAAATATTCTAAAAGTACCAGATCTTGTCTGGGTTGAGAGGTTAAGCAGGGTTAGTACATGGATGGGTGACCACCAATGAATACTGGCTGCTGTAAGCTAGATTTTAGAGGAACCAATTGGTAAAAACACCTCTGAGTTACATCTCAAAATCTCCAAATTGCTCATTTAACAGCACAAGACACAGCCTAATCCAATATTTGAACCTTATGACACTCCTCTTTCATCATTTAGTCAAGCCGCAAACCCACAAGTCAAAAATAATTCTAATAGCTTTAGTTACACTGCCAAACAAATGACATTATCCCTCTGTCAAGAGTTAGGAACCCTCATTTGTTCCCATGGACTTCATATGGCTATCCCTCTACTTCATTTAGATGGAATCCCTTTTCCTGAAATTTGAAGCTACCAAGAAAAGAGATTCCATCTAAATGAAATATCAAGTAGCTCTATGAAGTCACATGGGGACAAATGAGGCTCCTCAACAGATGGATAATAATTTTGAAAACTCTATTTTTGATAATTACCCTACTATTCCCTAGTTTCCAGTTTATTTCTAGTTTTAAAATTGGAATCGTCTAGAAAAGCAAACTGACAAAGCCTGCTTGCTTGTAGTTTAAAGTAGCTGGTATGCCACATCAAAGAGACAGAGAATAATTTTACATGCACAGTTACACACTATTTGTGCAATGCCAGTTCATGATGCTGCTCAATCAAATGTGCATGTGCAACCAAATGTGCAATGTGCATCGATGTTCAAAGTATACGCACATCAATGCACAAATATGCACAGTGGGCATGCACATCAATGTTCCATGCATAAACATGCACAATGCAACACATCCAGAAATCTACCGCTACAGACTTGAACTGAATACAGTCATTCTGTATTGGAAGAAAAAATATATCCAACTGCTTATACAAAGGAACTTATGGAAGGGACCAGCAGGATTTCACCTATCCATTTCATCCCCCCACCCCCGATTTACAAGTTACCTTGGAGTACAAAGTGGAAATTTGGATTCAGGAATTGGCATAAGAGCATATGTATGTAGAGGGTTTATTTTTATTGTACTTACCCTTTGCAGCACACATTTCGACCGTTACACTTGCCGATCTTTTTTGCAAGGAAGCAATCCTTTTTTTCACATCTACCACCGGCATCTAAGCACTGAAAAGCATCGTTAATCTCTTTCATGCACCCTGCAGAAGCAAAGAAGAGCTAGTCAGTTCCTCCCCTCAACAAAATGCAGAAATAATATAGCAGGTAGCTACAAAAACCACAGACTGCTAAAAAGACAAATAAATGGGCCCAAGAGCAAATCAAGCCTGAACTTTCCCTGGAAGCCATAATGATTAAACTGAAGCTGTCATAATTTAGACACACTGTGAGAAGATATGACACATTAGAAAAGATAATTATGCTTGGTAAGGTAGAAGGCAGTAGGACAAGAGCACATCCACACTGCAGATGGATTAAATGAATAATAGAAGCTGTGCCCCTAAGGTACTGTGGAGGCTTCTCCAGTCTCTATTTATGATGGTTGTTTGGATGCAACTATTTACTGTTGTTCAAAGAGGAAGATGCTCTTTTAACTTCTGATAAGAGGTAAACATTTCCTCCTTTTCTTTCAGAGATGATTATGTCAAAGCCCTGGAGACCTACTGAACTAGTTGGGTAAGTTCTAAATGCTTCTTTGCTGCTGTTACATGTTTCCAACTTAGCTCTAAATTATGGTGAACCTATGATAGGGTCTTCTTGGCAAGATCTATTCAGAGGAAGTTTGCCTCTTAAGCCAAAAGAAAGTGACTTGCTCAAGATATCCTGAGGGGTTTTCATGTCTGAGTGGAGAATCAATACTTGGTCTTCTCAAGTCCTAGTCCAGCACTCAAAACCCCTACAACACACTGCATCTCAGTTGTGTGTATGCCATGGCAAATGAAACAAAATCCTGCAGTCAAGCAATTTGAATTCCATATCCCGGCTTTAGTCTCTGGCATTTGAGAGACATCCATCTATGAAATAGGATGAGAATCATGTGCCCTCTCCTGGATGTTGTTGAAATGCAGCTTCCAGCATTCCTCACCATCAATCATGCTGGCAAGGACTGACATTCAACTCTATCTTGATGGGAACCTTATTACCCTCTTTCCACTAAACATTTATTGCAATTTGTATAGACAATACTGACCCATGGGTGACCTTGAGCAAGTAACACTCTCTCAGCCTTGGAGGAAGGCAAAGGTAAAACCCCTCAGAACTAATCATGCCAAGAAACCCCCCGTGAAAGGTTTGCTTTAGGGTCACCATAAGTTGGAAACTACTTGGAGGCACACCACAATACTGTTGCCTATCATTTGAGTTTAGAACATGATTCTTGTTGAAATCATAACGGTGGAGGAGTACACCCAAAATAAGAATGGTAGCCTAGGTTTAGTTGTTCTTATTGGTTGCTATTGTTGTTGTTATTGCTATATTTATTTTTATCCTTCTTTTTCCCCACTCTTGGATTTCAGGTGCTTTTGAAAAGTTACATGTTTAACTTCTAAAACAAGTACAACTTTTTTTTAAAGAAAAAAGTCAGAGTTTTTCAGCACCCAATAGATGTAATTGTAAATGTTAGGACATAAAGGGAATTAATTGTCCTGGAGCATGCAGAAAGCCTTGAGTGAAAACAGGAGTCACAAATGGTTAGAGATACAGGCCAAGATCCTGCATCATTATACGTAACTACAAAGATAGAACTCTGTTTGTTGTACCATGATGCAACCCCTTCCCCCCAAAGCCACCTATTCAGCCAGGCAACACCCCATCCACAGGGTTTCTGAGGGGCTGCACATCCATTCACTGAGGAAAGATGGCTGCAGTGCTCTCCTGGTTGAAGGGCACACTAAGAATAGACATCTGGACAGACCTCATGGTCTGTCTGCCACAACTGCTCATCCCACTGTGCCTTGGAAGTGGGCAAACCCTGTAGATGTCATTTGCCAGTGTCTTACTCTACAGGCACCTCAGAAACCCTTTGGATGGAGCACCTCAGGGCTGAAGAGGTAGTTTGAGAGGGGGTCACATTTAATCAATAACAATTATAAATGTGAATCCCCAAAGTTATGAGATAATAACTCCTGTTTGTGATCTCATAGCTACTGAAAAAGATGCCAGCCATCATCTAGAAGCCAGTTGGAGTTAAAGGCATTTCCCCTGAGCTAGACCTGTAGGTGATCACTCACTCTTATGGTTACCTAAACCAAAGTTGACTTGATAGCTGATAACAACATCAAAGTGCACCCTTTTAACTCTGGACAAGACAAAAAAGGGTTAAAATTTGAATACTGGTTCAAGTAGATGCTGAAGAGCATCTTCAAGAACCCAAATATAGTTTCAAACATAGGCATGGTTTGTTACCACCCTTCTCAGTCCAACCAACCAACATACCTATCTAGGATATATTTCCACAACATCGCAAATCTCCCTTTATTTTTCTCCATAAAGTTCAAACTCACCTACCTGGAGCAATGAGTAGTGCTATGCAGAAAATCAAGGAGACCATATAATATGTCTTCATGGCGGGCAAATGTTGTTGACCTTAGTGTCACTAGCAGAGAGAGAAAAGACAGCAGGATATGAAGGTAGCATAGCAAGTTTATAAGACACAAATGTATAAGGCACACAACAGTCATAATACAAATGTTCTCTCTTTCTATAAGAGAATCTAGCTACTTATGTGACATTCCATCCACTCCTTCCTACCAAATGTGATAGTGTAGAGATGGAGCATGAGAACTTTTTAAGTCAAACAAGTTGAGAGGAACATGTGAAACCAAGGAGGGGGAATTTAAGGTTTAACCAGGAGAGGTGGGTTGCCTGGGAGGTCTCCTGGCTGAGGAGAAGTCTTTTGTAAGGGGCCCAAAAGTTTTGTATCAACTTGACAGATAACAGCTCAAAGATTCTGAAGTTGAGGAAAGAAATAGGTAACAGTGACCCAGAGATGGAGCAGAAATGCCTTGAGAAGTTATGCAGAGACAGCTGAAAAGAGAACTGTGCCAAGGAAAAGAAGAGAAATTACACTCTTTAAGAAGAGGAAGATGAGGGTGGTAGGGGAGGCAGTTAGGCTTCAGTAAAGTAAGAGGAGAGAAAGGACAAAAAGAAAGAGAGAGAGAGATACAGTTTCAAGCATAGTTACCAGTCTTGAAGTGTAGGTGTGTTCTCTTCAGGATGTTTGAGAGAGTAGAACTTCTAGTTCAGAGCTCAGCTAGCAATGCAGTCTCTTTTTGAAGACTGCTCTTTTTATGCCAAGATTTTCCTATAGGGTTACCCAGGATTGCTTCATCTTTCAATTACTTGCTTACCTCAATTTCCTATCCCCTAATTTAGATTTTTACTCTGCTATCTAAGATCTACAGAGTCACTAATCTGGAAAAGGAAACCTACTTATCTTGACTTTATTAACACAACTGTAGGCATCCTGAGGGCATTTTGCAACAGTCTTTATCATGACTTCTTAGTTGATGTTACCTGTTCATTCATCTTTGACTTGTGGCTTCTCCATTCTCAGACCTGCCTATTGTGATGTGTGTGTGTGTGTGTGTTGTAGGCTGGCTTCCAATGATTCATTCAGTGCTAACAACTGCTATTGGGATATCTTGATTTGGGACGTAAACATTCTCTGCACTATGGCCTTGATCACTTCAGAATTTCTCTTCAGTGCTGTTTTTATGTTTTTAACATAGGGTCTTCTCACACTACACTGTTATAGCGCTATTCTTCTTCTTTAACTGCCATGGCAATATCAGATGGAAGCATGGGATTTGCAGTTTCGGGAGGAGCATTTAGAATCCTCAGGCAGAGAGGTCCAATGCCTCACCAAACAAACCCCAGAATGCCAGGTCAGTTAAAGTAGAATAATAGCATTATAACAGCATAGTGTGATAGAGAACATAGTGATTGTTCATCTAATGATTCCTTTCTGGACATCTCCCTTACCTATTTCCCATTCCATTCTCCACAGGGGATACCTTCTCCAACTTAGTACTGACTTAGTACTTGCCTTCCTAAAATAGCTGTTATCAGTACTGTATTTTTCCTTTGTTCTACTAAGATTTATAGTACTTGATGTCTGTTCAGTGATGCATTTCAAGTTTTAGAATGAAGTTTTTTATGTGGCTTTGGTTTCTGAGTGTGATTGGATCAAAAGGAGTGATTGCTCTTCCCCCTTATCAGGAATTTGTTATCTTGTATGCTCCTGACTAAATCTTTTGCTGGTCCTTTGCACTCAAGACCCGCATTTTACTAGTGGGGAATAATTATGGGAATGGAGACTGTTTTTTTTTTCTTATTTTTTTATTTATTGAAATATTTGTATTCCATTCTATATCATTTGAGGGTAGCATAAAATGATTTTATTGGTTATAATAACTAGTTTAAAATACAAACAGTAAGACATTTTAATTTAAATAGACTTAAAAGCTTAGTAAACAGTTTGATGTTTGATAGGACCATTAAAATAAGCTGAAACAGTTTAAAAGAATTTAAAACCATGCTCATGTGTAGACTTGAAAAAAGGCATTCATAGGGAGAGTATCTCCTTCTGATACATGTTTGTTCATCACATGTTTGCATGCCGCATTTAATTTTTTTATTTCAAAAGTGAAGCCAAACTTGATCAGCTTTGGCAGTCTTACATAGAGTCAGTTTAAATAGCAAGAAGGGATGAGTTTTTGACAAACTGATGCTCCCCAGTACTGCACAGAAACCAGAGTGATTGGAGAGGGAATTTCTTTGCCCATACTGTGTTTATGGAAAGAAAATGGTTATTTCCAGGGATTTCTTTCGAGAGTGCAGCTATGGAGGAACAAAATGAGGGCATTGGCCCCACATAAGAATTCTTCTCCCCTTCTGAAATTTGTCTTCACTCCCTACATTTCTAGCATTGCAGAGTGTGGCCCTGAAAATCATTCACACCTAGCACTTTTCTGTATGCTATGTTTGCATTCCCTTAGCAAATTTGCCACCTCCTTCTCTTTGGATGCCTAAGCTGTATTTCTAAATCCTCTGCTGAAGCTGTAAATTATTACAGTGGTAGAAATTTGAGAACCAAAGGATTTTTTTTTTATGGGAGGCAGAACTCTTATGTGAGCCCTCAGTTGTGCCCCTGTTTTAGTCCAAAATTCAAACAAAGAAAAGTTAAATGGAAATCTAATCATCATCTCATAGTGGCCAGGAGCTCCACTAGTGAGTGTTCTGCTTGTAGATTAAAGCTGAAGCCCTGTAGACATTTTATGATTATAATTCCCCTACAGAAGCATTAAGACATGTTTGTTAGATGGGGAATGGCCACATTCAATTCAAGAAGCAGAATTCTGTATGTGGTGCTGTGGTGCATAGATGCCGGTTGTGTGCGGTTGCACATCCATGCACAGTAGTGGGTGCATATTGCACATATGTATCACTGTGCAATTCACCTTCAGTTGTGCAAGGTTTCAATTGACCAAGAAGTCAGTGTTGCACAACTGCCCTGCATCTCTGTGAGCACAAATTTACACTTGGTCACCTCTACATAGGATCTCAATTTAAATTGTTCTGAGTTGATTCTTGTCTATGGACTCAGTTCAACATCTTCTTAGTGTAGCATAAACATCCACATGTGGACCTATACTATTATTGCTGTTAACTGCCATCAGTTGACCTTGACTTAGGGTGATCATATGGATCAGAGACCTCCAAGTCACCCAGTCATCAACCACCCTGCTCAGGCTTTGCAGACTCAGGGACGTGGCTTCCTTGATTGAGTCTATCCATCTGTAATGCAGTCTTCCTCATTTCCTACTGCCTTCCACCTTCCCAATCATTATTGCCTTTTCTAGCGAGTTGTGTCTTCTCATGATCTGACCAAACTTGTTGTAAATCCTGAAGCTGCTTCACACAGCCGTTCTGTGTTTTACAGTGAGCACACAGGTTTGAAGAAGGCCTAGCTGCCTGTCCCATAGCCAGATGTACAATGATAACATCCACATTCAGATCTGTAGGGGTCTCCTAGGGTCCCAGTTCTTCTGTAATCATTGTGCAAATGGCTGGGGGTATGTCAGAGGCTTCTCTGACCCTTCCTGCTCATCTTCAGGTACAGAATGTCCATGTGGAGTGGCTTTAGGAGGGGTCTTTGGGTGCCACAAGGAAAGGATAGGGACATAATGCCCTGCAGTGCTCAAAAAAGCACATCTGCACATGTAAGGGATGTCCATGCGTGAATGCCCCTATCTGAATTCCAGCCTATATTTTGCAATAATCTTGCCAAAACATTGTTAGCATATCATAGATACAAGTAAGGTCAATAGATATGCGTGTGTGTACAATTAGCACTTAAAAGGAAAAAGTAATGTAGAATAGCTGTAAAATGTATGCACAATGAGTGTAGAAATGCATGCCAGATATTGCAGTTGAGGTCTATACCAAACTTTATTTGCAGAGGCAAAGTGATAATTGACTTTAAAAAATTCTGTTTGGATTCCATATGAAGGAATCCCATTAAAGGAAGCTCTATATCTGGAATTTCTCATTGTTTAAAAGGTTGGCTATTAGTAGTCCCCTTGCTCTCTCACACCTAAGAAAGTTTGGACTGTTTGCCAGCAGAGATGAGGAAAATCGTAAACCTAGTACTTTCTTACTTTTAGATCAGCAATACAGATTTTGAAATCTCATCAGACTGAGCTTCGTAGCAGAACTTTCTACTTGCTGTATCGTAATATGGCCTCTAGGGAGTTCAGCATCAACTTTAGGTAACCTAAAAGCCCAGTTGTACATTTTCTTGAAATGAGATTGTGCCTTGTTCCAGAAACCCTTTTTCTTTGAGATAGTAGTAATTTCCGCACTAGACTGTTATAGCACTATTATTCCACTTTCAGCATTCTGGGGTTTGCAGTTTCAGGAAGGGCTATCTGGCCTCGCCCTAAACTGGAAACCCCAGGATTCCATAGGATGTTGAAAGTGGAATAATAGTGCTATAACAGTCTAGTGCAGAAATGGCCAGTATCAGACAATCCTGAAGAGCATTTAAAACAGTTTTATTTCAATTTGCTTTCTGCGAGCACAATTAAAAAAGGCTTCTGGATAAGTCTGAGAGGTTCTCCTCCTTTATATCTTTATATTTGTAATCTTCCTTTCTAATAATAATAATAATAACAACAACAACAGGTTGAAGCAAACCTAAACATCATAGAGAAATAATTGTGGCTGAAATTCTACATCTTGCCTGTCTTGCATTAATTTTCACACAAGTAGTTCACTGGTGGTTACACTATTCTACCTTTCTTCTGAATACTGATGTTGTGCAACTAATTGTGCACCTGCCAATGTTCTTGCTTATAGCACATTGTGCAACAGGGAATGAATAATGGCTCTTGACACAGTCCCAAGTGGTACATGGAAGGCACTGACTTATATTACATGTCATCCAAGTGTGTGTAGCTACATGGTGGAAATCTACATTTCTGGTATGCCTCTTATGTGAACTGAATACGGACATTACACAATGGTCAAAAAACCCTCAACCACATCGATAACAGAACTTACCTATGCATAAAACACTAACAAGATTCCACCTTAGCTTAGGAGTCCCAGAAAAGGTTGTGTGGCAATACAACTCTCCTCCAACAGATCGGAAAAGCCAAAGCATTCAGAACAGCAGCAAAGAGCCAGCTCTTGCTTTATTCAATCTCTGTTTTCTTAAACCATTGCCTAACAACAGAGCTTGCTGTGAATGTAAGGTTCTTTGTTAAACTGAAAACATCTATCTAAATTAATGTAAATAGATTCACAGCTATTCTAAGAGGATGGATAGGCACAAAGATTCTTCACTTTATTATAGATAAAGGGGTCTCTGCTTCTGCTTACCATGTATCATGCAGATAATGTCTTGTCCTCCTGAGATTTTCCTAAATATGCGTTACCATATCTCCCTGCCATTGACTGCATTATAAATGCCCCATTAAACTTCTGTCCTGGATAGTAGCTAGTCATGGCTTACAAATTTTATAACTCATTACCATTTAAAAAATCCTGGTCAGTCATTCATAGACCATAATAATGATTGATTCCTGATCAGTCCTTTTTCTTTTTGTGTCATATCTTAATTAGATTTTAAGCCTCAAGGCAGAGAATTCTCTTGTTGTTCTTTTGCTTGCAAAGCACCATGTACAGTAATGGTGCTATATAGATGATGATGACGATGACGATGATGATGATGATGATGGAATCCTTCTTTTCTCCCACTTCACTTAGTACAAACATCTGTACCTGGGGAGATACCCAAAAACAGTTGATAACAGTTGGGAACATGGCCTTCAAAGAGAAGTGTGGCGGATGTCAGTCATAAGGTCTAGATACATAGCTGCGCTAATTAGAACAGAAGTGTAGAATTACACATAGACATAGGCTTTACATGTATAAATAAGACTCTTTGGGCTATATTCATTGAGCTTCCACACAGACCTTGGACTACTGTGGTGTTATGTCCTGGTGGACCAGTGAGAGGATCTCTCCACTGCTGTACAAGTGCTCCCAGAAGCTGAATGGAGAATGTGAAACTGTCCAACTGCTTTTCCTGTATTCTTGCCATATATCCTTTTCTGTGCAAAGTGGCAATAAAGCTTTAAACCTTTCCTGTAGGTGTGGTTATTACTCTTGATCCTTAAAAAAACTCTTGCCTTTGGTGAAAAACGGGGGCTGGGAAGATCTTCGTGCTGTTCCCCAATCTCCAACAGAACAGACTATCGTTGCTTGGTGGGTCAGCTGGTTCTGAAGGTAGGTTTGGGCGGACCATTTGAGATTGGGTCAATAGTACCATGATCAGCAACATGAATAATGAACAGTTGTGAATGTGTAAGTCTAGTGTACATATTCCTAACAATTCAAAGGATGCCAGCTAATGGCAATTTCTTCACTACACTATTATAGTGCTACTGTTCCACTTCCAACATCTTGTGGAATTTTGGGGTTTGTTTACTGAGGCCCAAGAGCTCTCTGGCTGAGAATTCTAAATGCCCCTCCCTAAACTGCACACTCAGAATTCCTCAGGATGCTAAAAGTGGAATAATAGCACTATAACAGTCTAGTGTGGAAATGGTCAATGCCAGTTAAATATTAAAAATAATAAAATAAAAAAGGAAACGTTGTCTGTTATAGGGATTTATTTTTCATTTAAAACATCTGATAGGCTCAACTCTTTAGGCTCCATAGGCCACACCTCTGGACTGCTTGACACTTCAGTCCTGGTACAACTTCAAAAGTGGTCCGCTGTTGCTTTCAGTTGCAATATTTTTAAATTGTTATGCACTCTTTTAAAGTTTAAAGTTTTTTTTCACTTAGTACCTTCCTCTAATTTCATGATATAAATGATATAAATTTTATGATATGATATACCAATATTTTAATTTCATATACACAACCACTAATTCACTATTGCAAAAACAGTTTATTGGAACAGTATATGGGATTGCAGCAAATGAAAGAATGAAGATAAGCTTTCATATGTCAAATGTCAATGCTTCTGGAAACTCAACACTGGATCTGGATTTATAATTTGACTGTGCAAAGCT
Source organism: Iguana delicatissima (assembly GCA_948472985.1). NCBI lineage: Eukaryota > Metazoa > Chordata > Lepidosauria > Squamata > Iguanidae > Iguana > Iguana delicatissima. The sequence goes on along the minus strand of CAOKZL010002279.1, from coordinate 56,945 downwards.
AAAATGGTATGACTGTGTTCTATATCTGGATATTTGAGACTACTCCTCATTGCGCATTACTGACTTTGAAACTCTCTCCTGATACGTGAGATTTGGTGGCATGGATGAAATTCAGGAGAACTTCTGCATTGCTCAACTGAGGAAGAAGAAAAAGAAGAAAATGGCAAGCAATATGGTAAACTGAAAAACTAGAGTCTTGCGGCTCATGTGTGGTTTTGCAACATCAAAGCTGTGAACTGTGATTCTGGCAATAGTGGAGTGAGCCACAATGAAGCAACTCCTCTCTAGTGGATATTGTCATCAAATTGGATCCATCCATCATGGGGCCTCCTGAAGAGAGGGCAGCAAAAGGAAAAGGAATTATTGTCAGGCATGTTGGAAGGAGGAAGTGTAAATTCATCCCCCCTTCTACAGTATTAACAGAGGGTATAAGCAATGGTTAGAGATCCTGGGCCATCTATGAAACATTTATGGCTGAGATCTTTCACAAAGGAAGAAGAATATTGACTTTGGACCTTTTCTGCCCATACCTTGCAGCTCCTAGGTACATGCAGCTTTCATAGGGGTCCTCACCTGAGTCAATCAAACCAACATGCTGTAGGAAGATGGGGGAGATGGCCTTCTCTTTGGGGCCCAATTGGTTCCAACGTAGCTGTCATTTTGGCATCAAGTATAAACATTGTACAGTAAGCCCTCTGCATCTGCGAGTTTCACTTTTGAGGATTTGATTATTCACAGATTATTTGCTGTCACCTCTGCTGCTGCCCTGTGCCATTTAGTAGGGACTACAAGCCTTGTGAGACTGAGGAAATGCAAACAAGGCTTATATGTCTGTATTAAAAATGGTGTGGGACAGCAGTTGAGGTGGCAGTAAGCCCCACCAACCTCCTACTCCTGCCTTGTGAAGGGAACCCTGAGGTCTCAAAGGAATCCATGGTGGATTGAATATGGTGATCATACTTTTGTGTGTGTGTTAAATATGGTTTGGGAGGGCCTAGAGTTATTCATAGTTTTTCCACTTTCATGGAAGTCCTGTGCAACTAACCCTAGTGAATGTGGAGGGATGACTGAACATAGTTTAGTAAACATAGTTGTTTACTTAAGTCCAATAAGTTTTGCATAAATCTGCACATGTGCACAGATGTTTGAAATGATTTGAACCATTTTGAATCTTTCTCTTTTTAACTTGTTAAATGGATTAATATGTTTTTAGCCTTTTAAAACATTTCAGTTGGTTCTAAAATTGGTCGAGTTGGTCAATTTTATTGTACCAGCAGAAAAAAGGAAACTAGGCTCTACTTTCTTATGGATGGTCCAAGTTTATTCTTGTAAAAGCCCAATGAGTTTCAGCTTGTTTATAAATTAATTGGCTTTCTTCAGGGGCATAAATCCAATCTATAATAGAAATTTCTAGAGCTGCTGCTGCACTCTTTAAGAGTTGGACTGATACTCAATAAAGAACTGGCATGCAATAACTGATATGCTTCTTTATTGTATAGCAGTCCAGTTCTTTAAAAGACTATTTTTTATTGGTGAGAACAAACAGGGGCGGGACCAAATAGAAGCTTTGGAGGAAACTCTTTGTCAGTCCGTGCGCTTTGTCATGTCTCATCCCTCTTACCCAAAGGGCATCAGTTGTTAGACACTTCTGTGGTTTGAACTTACTTTCTAGTACAACAAGGCACCAGACTAGAGCATCTTCCAATTTTGTTCCAGTCCAGTAAACATCGGGCCACCTGGTATTTACCTCCAGACCATTTACATTGCTCTGGAAACCTAACGTGTGTCCGGGGGGATCCTGCACAGAAAGAAAGATTCAGCTAGGATTATGTATTCTTCCCAAAGTCTCCCCAGTTTTCTTTCTTTCCCCCCCACTTCTTTCTTTCTTTCTTTCTTTCTTTCTTTCTTTCTTTCTTTCTTTCTTTCTTTTTTCCTTGCAGTAGAAGCAGTAGCAAGTGTGCTTAAATATCCTAAAGGCACCAGATCCCCCCAATCTTGGAAACTAAGCAAGGTCAGCCTTGGCTGGTATGTGGATGGGAGAGTGTCAACAACTACCAGATGCTGTAGGCTATATTTCAGAGGAAGGAACTGACAAAACCACCTCTGAGGATTCCTTGCCTAGAGAATCCTGTGAAATTCATGGGGTCCACCAAAAAGTCAACAGACAACTTGTAAACACATGTACACACGGAAGCAGTGGTAGATGGTGACTCCCAGGTAAGTGGTGTGGTAAATATGCTCCAGGTTTTAGCCTCACCCATCTGAGGAACCCTGTTCCCTGAACAGGTTGAGCACCTTGGATCACTCCTTTAAAGTTCAGACTGAAAACTAGAGCAGATTCATCGCCCAACTGATATAAGATCCACCAGTCACCACTATGTGGAACCATTTGCTTTGCATGCTTTGGTAACTACTGATTCAACACATTTATGCTAGTAAGGACTAACTGGAAGGATAAACCAATAAGGATTTTCTTTTCCCCTTTGGGCCTAAACAGGAATTTTCACATTTGTGAAAATGGTGGCATTCCACAAACCCAGGATAGCTGGTGTTTTCTTGAATGGATTTCTGGTAGAGTTGTTTACATCTTTTTGGTGTGTCATCCAGTCCTTTTGTACTTGCTGTATGTATGTGCATGTTTGCTTGGCTTCACAAAAGGAAAAGGAAGTGGTTTGTACCAGAGAAATACATTTATTTATTTATTTATTTAGCTAGCTAGCTATCTTGAATTTATTTCCCCTTTTCCTCCTAAGATAGAATTCAAGGTGGCATTGTTGTGTGCTTTCAAGTCATTTCTGACTTATGGTATCTTTAAGGTAAACCTATAATTTTGGAAAGATTAAGCTAAAATGTTAATTTACAAAAGTTTTTTTTAAAAATAATTAAACAGCTTTATTTTAAAAACATGATAAAAAACACTTACAAACACCAAAACGTATTTAAAACATTTTTTGCAAAAAAATATATGTATGTAGAAATCTCAGTGAAAAAAGTGCACTAGAGATAAGGCAAACAAACATGCAAGCAAGCTCACAGAAAGTGTTAGTAAAATGTTCATGGGTGGCCTGGATGTGTCAACACTAGGAATGTATATTTCCAACCACTTCATCCATGCATAGAAGAACAAATAATTACTGTAGTTTTGTGTCTCTCCATTCAAATGTTCCTAAGTATCCAAAAAGATATTTTATGTGGAGAAAGACATGTGGGATTTTTCTGTCTCTCTCACACACAGATATATGTATATATGTGTGTGTGTGTACATATATATATATATATTTATAGAGAGAGAGAGAGACAGAGAGACAGAGAGACAGAGAGACAGAGAGAGAGACAGAGAGAGAGAGATGCAGGAAACATGCTTTCTTTCACACACATAAATAACTCCAGGTATTCATTTCTACCAGATCCCTCTGTGATGTTTGAATATTGGAAGAAACCTGTGAAAAAGTCTCTCTGCTCTATTACTCTCCGTGATGGGGTTTTCAACTGTTGGAAAACCATTTTTTTAAACTGGGAAAAAGGTGATAGAAAAAATGGCTGAGATTCTTCATCGGGCACATAACCACCATGTTGTGGCTACTCTCCATCTCCTGATCCAGTCCTCAATACCCCCCCCCACTCAGAGTTGGAAATAGACTTCTCCACATCTGGCAAACAGGTTTCTGAAGGGTGATGTGTCCTGCCCCCTTCCACCAGTAAGCCATGGTGTGATGACCCGTGTCTTGTCACAACTTATCGGGGCACCCTCCCTCATTGGTAAGGTCATCATCCTTCAGTGCCCTGTTCAGCAACACAGCAGAAGTCATCCCTCAATGTGACTGACTGGATTTTAAGTTGGATGTTCAGGAGGGATTTACAACTGGGGCAATGTCACCACAATCATAATTATGAATAAGAAACAGTGGCAATATCGTAGGTCTAATAGCTAAGACAATGCCTCTCAATAGTCTTGTTGATGGAAGCTGCCTTGGATCCCATGCCAGGAGAAAGGCAGCATACAAATATAATTAATTAATTAATTAATTAATTAATTAATTTCCATCCCTATTCAAGACAACCTGTCTCAACGAGAATGGTTAAATAAACACATGCACACCCACTCATACTCTCAAGGAGTACAGCAGGACTTCCCTTCTCTCCAACTCATTGTGCATTTTCCTTTATAACCTGCATTCTCAGAAATGCATGCTCTCCTGTTATCTCAAAACATGGGTGACTCAAGGGTCTATGCACAATGCCAGTGCCTCCATGAAAAGGTGGAGGATATTAGCTCAAAAAGGAGGGCTGCAAGAGAGGGGCTAACCTTACAAGATCATTTAGATCTATGTCTACCAGTATTAGTGCAGGGAAGAATGAGCTGGAGATCCAAAGGTAAGCTTATTTGTTTTATTGGGGGGATTGCAATCACACACACAAGATCCAAGCAGTCATACAATCACACAAGGTTAACTGGAGGAAAAGCAAGGAAAATTTTGGATAGCAAGAGTTTAGAGTGAAGTGGGTGATATTTACCAATCCAGTAGAAAAGCAAAAAGCAATGTGACTTAGACTAGGAGTCCACGAACAGTACACAAAAGGAAACTGGAGCAGCAGAGTGATGAACAGCAACCAGTGTACTGCCAGTTGGCTAGCCCAAAACTGGGGTTTAAATATTCTTTTTATGCTTAAAGGGCAAAGGTGTTAATGGCTCTCTGGTAGAGTAAACAGAGGAGTTCGCAGAATGGAAAATGGGGTCCAGAATGAACTGATGGTCTTAGCATTAGATGACAAAGAGCTAATGATAACCCTGATAGCAATGTAGTTGCTGGACAGGTGTGAGGACAAAAAGGGAAGATTGCTGGTTAGACAAAGAGGGGCTAAGACAGTCAGCAGTCTTTTGGGAATCTTCCAGACACTATTGTCTAAAAAGGTTAAGTTGTTAAGGCTAACTGTAAGCCTATTATCTCTAGAGTTTCCTGGTGATTCCCTGACTGTGATCTGGCTAAGTCTGGAGGATTCTTCTGACCTAATTAGCTGTGCACGTTTTCAGCCAACCTTTTCCTCTTATCCAGCCTGGCCATGCAGCCATAGCAGGACATGTTTTATATTTATGCCAATTAATGTATTTTGTCAATTAAATCATATCAAAGTGTGGGGGTACATGGCCTATCAACATTGTCTTATAAGCATCCTTGTTCTGCAAAACTTTAACGCAGCTTACCTGGAACAACCAGAAGTATTACAAAGAGAACCACAGAGAGAATGGCCAAGGTCTTCATGATCGTAACTGAAACTGAAGAAATAAGTCTTAATAGGAAACAAGGCACAAACTCTTCTTTTTCATTTTCTTTCTCTCACAACTAAATAAGCAAGGATTATGACTGGGAAGCCTTTCATAGCCTTGGTGGCACATCCAGTTTTACTCCATTTCTGGATAGAATTGTTTCAGCAAGAAGCTGATTAGTGTCTTATGCATGAGAAAGTTCAGCTATGGAAGTGGTTGAACATTTCTGTCAGATGCCCAATATCAGCAGTCTGTGGAGATTGCAAAATGAAGTTGTACTTGTAGTATCATTGCACTTGCTGATAAATTTGTCCATGAGATATGCACTGCATCCAGAGGTGTACGAAATGCACATTGGGTCGTGCATTCAGTTGAACATTGGACTCTGCATGCCATTGTAGAATCTTGCATTCAACACAAGGTTTGCATAGTACAATCAATGCACTTAACTCTACATGTGCAGCACCAATGTAGGACTGCAGTCAAGGGGGGTGGTGGTGGTAGTGGTGGTGATGCACTCAGATGCTAACTTCAACATCCCTCAGTGCCAGAATAATTTTCAGAAATGTGTTGGGATGTGAGCATCCTGACTGAATACTGCATGAAATTCTTGCAACTGTATTGTTCTTCCCAGCTAAGTTTCCTAAGTGTCAGAAAACCCATTTTTTTCTGTCATGAAGTGAATAATGGGAACCATTCTTTCCATCTTATTGAGACCTGTTGTATGTACTGTGGATATCGCATAAGGCTTACTGCAGTCCTCAGCATTGAGGAGGAGCTGTGCACATCAGTATCCACTGAGACAACAGATTGGAACTAGCTGGCCTCAAATTTTATTAGTCACAATTGAAAGAGATTGGCTTGGTATGGGATCAGATTGGTAGATCAAGTGATCCTCTTGCCAGCTGATGAGAATCCATCCCAGGCCAGCCTGACAGCTGGAGGAAATCTGAGATGAAGGCACAAGGGTATTAAGCCACTATATGATTCCTTTGTCACCTGGGGATGAGGTCAGGCCATTCCCCAAACTGGGTATGATCCTATCTGCTTCCCAACTCAAAGTCCCTGAGGGGGATCCATGAACCCCACCCCTGAAATGGGCACCCAAATCCATATCGAAATCCAATCCAACCCCATACCAACTCAGCAAAAATGTGATAATTGCAAGTACACCCACTGGAAAAAAATAAAGAGAGAAAGATAGAGATGGAGATAACAAAGTTTTGGGTTTTTTTTTTGTTTTTTTTTTGTAGGAGGTTACAAGTAATTTCTGCAATGCAGAAAGCAAGATTAATTGTTAATGGAGGATAATGAAGTTTTGAGAATAGGAAAGGGTATCCAATAAGGTTGTCTACTTGTTGTTTATTTTTTCAATGGAAGTTTTATTAAGAGCCTCGAAGAAGGAGGGGAACTAGAAGGTGTAAAAATGGTTTGATGCAAAGAGGCAAATCTGAACGAAAACTTTTCCAATTGGGCCAGCCTCCCTAAAGAGGTAATTGCCCCGTGCTGCTACTTACCGGACTTCTTGGCTCCCTGGTCCAGTCCATGCTGCTCCGGAGCAGTGCATGCTCATCGCTCCACACTGCTCCAGGGACAAAAATGGTAGCTTCCAGTTGGTCGAGGGTCTCAACCAACCGCTGAAGCTTGCCAGCCTAAAGCCCGCCCCCAGCAGATCGCAGGCTTGCACTGGTGCGAGCCTGCAAATCTGCACTGGAGAGCGGGCACGGAATGGTGCACTCTGTGCTTTTGAAAGAACTGTTTTAAGTGGTCTTTCCAAAGCACGTTTGATGACCACTTGGGGTCGTTCCAGAGCGGGCTGAGGTGTGGATCTACGTTAAGTAGGTCCAACCCAGTCTGCTCGCAGGTGCAGACGTCCTCCTTGGAGGACGCTCTGCACCATTTCTATTAGCCAGTGCGGAAATGGCCTAAGCCTCCCCTCGACAGCCGGCCAGCTTGTTCCTGATTGGCCATCTGTCCATGCACTTTCTTGGAGCCTGTGCAATGTGGACACTCCTGGGAAGAAGCCAGTGTATCCATGCCATTGGGACCTGCTGTGCCCCTGCCTCAGCCTCCTTGGGTGCAAATAGGGAGCCTGGTAAGTCTGGGTACCAACATTCTACAGGAGGTAGAAATGCTGTTTCTTAACATACAAACCATCAGCAATTATAAACAGGGCCCGCTGCTCTTTGTGAACCTGCTTTGCCTCTTGTTTTCTTTTGTTTCCCTTCCTGTCTTGCTATCACGACATTGATACCCCAAAAGGTGGGGGACCTTGCGGTCTGCCAGCAGTGCCAAGTGTCTCCATAAAAAGGTGAGGAATTATAGCTCTCCTGTGAGACGGGAGTAAATACAGCACCTTTTTACTTGACTATACTGGTACTAACTGAGAGATACCAGTTGAGGGTCAAAAGAATGTTTTATTGAGGGATTCACAGATAAACGCAAGAAATCAAGCAATCTCATGAGCCATGCAAGACTAGTGAAGGGAAAGGACAGAAAAGTTGGATAGTGAGAGATTTCAGGTGTAGAGGATGGTCTTTACCAATCATAGGCCATTTCCACATTACACAGTTATAGTGCTGTTATTCCTCTTTCAACATCCTATGGAATCCTGGGGTTTGCAGTTTAGGGAGGGGCCTTTAGAGGAGGAGAGGATCAAAGAGAGATGACTCAAACATGAGAGTCTGAGAGTAACACAGAGGAACAAGTATCTAGGGCGCGGTGCAGTATTTGATGCTCTCTCTCTCTTCTCTCTCTCTCATGGCAATTAAATGATGTTTCTTGCCAATCATGCTACGCCACAAGATTAGGGCATGAAGCATGGCAACACCATGTCCTTTTTTCACTCATACAATAACCCCCTGTTTTGCACCTGTTACATTATGTTCATGTACTTACTGAAATGATTACACAGATAATTATTTCAATCCAACAAAGATGCTAGGTCATTAATGTTCCACAACCAATGAGTACTTTGGGTAATTTTCCTCAGACAACAAATACTTCTATCGTTTTTATCAAAGGAAATCTTAATTTATCCTTTTATCTATAACCTGACTTTTACAGCATGTGAATGTTAAAACTTTTTAATATACTATTTGTATGCCAAGAATTTGTAATAGTTGAATTTATGTGGGAATTGGTGGGAAAAAAAAGACATTCTGAGGCAGTTGTTTTGTGTTTATGAGGAGGATAAATTGTGCATATTCTTAGGGAGAGTGCAAAATCTGGGAGAGGAAAGAGACTGAGGAGAGCATAGGGAGAATGTGTGAATTAAAGGAACCCCTGCAAGAACAAGACAGAGGACAGAAATGTTAGCTGATGCCCTCAATATAGCCTTCATCCAGGAGCACATTGAAAGCCAACAGATAGCATGATGAAGCCTACAGCTGCATTCTAATTCAGGGCTGAACAGCAGGAACAAAGCCTGAGACCTTAGTAGAGATCTAGCCTCCATTCTGTCCTATTTCTGTTCTGTTTTGTTTTGAGGTTACAGTTGTATAGTTATCTGACTTACTTCTACTGCTTTCTCTCCCCTTTTTCTTAATAGAAGTAATTACTGACAGCAAATATTTTTGAATTTCTTTGCCTGTTTCAATCCATTTTCAATATTTGATAACAGTATTTTCAGGGGGTTATAATTTAAGGGATCCAAAAGTGAGGTGCGCTGCTTCCACTGATCAGACCAGTTGTCCACAACAGCTTCTTTCCATCCCTTTCTCTGTTTATTTAGGTTGTCAGCCTCTCTCAGCTGTTTGCCTAATTGATGCGTCCTTACTATATAAATGCGCTGAGTCCCTTTTCCACCTATGCTGGCTGCATTAAGTATTGTCCTGTTCATGTCTTTGTGTTGTGGGTGTTGGGAAAGGTCTTGTCTGGGTTCTAGGATAGGGGCATGACGTCGGGTTTGGTTTTAGGACCCCCTGTGGATACCAAAATTCATGGATGCTCAAGTCCCACTAGGTACAGTGATGTGGTACATAGCGTGCTTTATATAAAATGGCAAAATCAAAGTTTGCTTTTTCAAGCCATGGTTAGTTGAATCTGTGAATAGAGAATCCAGAATCCATGGATATGAAGGGCCAACTATAACGTTTTCAAAGATGTCCAAGGTTTCCAGATCCCACGGCTTGGCCCTGAGTCTCTAGTTTTCATGTGTCATCTCAAGGCAAGAGACGAGGAGGACAATTCTCTTGGTTGGGTGGTTTCAGCTCCATACACAGGGGAAGCACTGTGTACAGATCTCCAGCTCAGCCACTAGAGCTGGGCTCCTTGCTTCTTGCTACAGTTTGCAAGGCCTCATTGATTTGTCACTGCAGCTTACAGAGACTTTCTAGTGTTTGCTTCCTCTTTTCTTCTCATTCACTGAGGCACTGGGGCTCACCTTCCACTCTGCTTTGAATCTATCCCCTGGCTAAAAGCAAGAAAGCTAGCTTAAAGTTTTAATAGCTGTATACCCCTATACTTTGATATGGTTCAACTGATAAATCGATAGATTGTTATAGCCAGAAGCTTTGCTGGATGAGAAGTAAACTTACTGGACACATATAAGCCAGGTCAAGAGACTCCTCACAAGGACACCGGATACTTTCAACTGCTAACAGGCTTCCAGCTACCTCCACTGAGAGAATGGGTCTCCAATATTCACATGGAAATGTTGATTGTCTTATTCCTGCTAGCTCTCACCTCCAGAGTTTCTTCCTTTATCCCATGGCTGCTCGAAAGCACAGAACTATCAAATCAGCCATTAATTCTTTGTTGTCTATTCTAGACTCTATTGCCCATTGATCTCACTAGGTTATTCCACTTCTTGCATACCTCTTAATTAATTCTCCATCTTTTCACTGAGGCATGGGTATTGCTGGAGGACCTCAAGGTGCCCCACGATTTGGGATAACAAATGGTTCCTTATAATGTCTTCCTAACAAAGTGAAAATGTATAATCCCTTCACTTTACCTTGATCTGGGAACAGCCCCTTTAGCTAAGATTTCTGTCTCAGTTACCAAGCAGAAAAGTGTGTGTGCGTGCGCACATGTGTGTTAATGCATAAGGCTTCACGACATCTCTAAGGTCACTTTAGGTCTTTGGTTTCGGCCTGGAAATCTTAGGGCAGTGGTTTTCAACCTGTGGGTCCCCAGATGTTCATGGACTTCAGCTCCCAGAAGCCCCAGCCACTATGGTCAATGCTCAGGGCTTCTGGGAGCTGAAGTCCATGAACATCTGGGGACCCACAGGTTCAGAACCATTGCCTTAGGGCCTGGGACAAGCTTGAACTGGTGATCAACTGAACTTGCTAAGACTTACCTTTGTGTAAGACAACAGCAAGTGCTTTAATGAATAATTGCTTACTTTTTTAAAAAATACAAAGCACCTCAAAAATCCTTATTTCCATTTTTTGTGATTCCAAAAGTGTAACAGAAACCCAGAAATGCTTGTACAAACATCCAGTTGTAGCAACTGAAGAAGACCGAGGACAAACTTGAAAAGCCAGGGAAGGAGGAGAGACAAATGGTATCTGATAAAGCGGAATGGCAGGGGATTAAATCAGAACTGTTCTTGTCAAATTGGGACAGTGGAAACATAAAACTATGTAGTTAGCCTTAAAATATTAAAGTTATAAGAACAATGGTGCATTAAGGTATCAAGAACTAAGTAGGAGGGTTATTAATAGCAGATGGAAGAGAGGGAAAGGATAGATGAACAGAAAGGCTACTGGAAAGTGACCCCACAAAAGGAGTACAGGAATGGAACAGGAAGGGCCAAGAAACTTCAAAGTTGAATGCAGGCTTGTTTAAATAAAGTTCCTCATTGCATAGAATCATAGAATCATACAGCTCAAAGAGGAGACAAGGGCCACTGCCACATAGGAATGCACAATCAAAGCATTTCCGACAAAAGGAACTCCTGCTTAATTCTTAGTGGTGATTAACCACTGGAAACACAGAATATATATATTTAACAGCTGCTGTAAGCACAGTGAATTATAGAGAGGTACATACAAGTTTCCTGGTCTCGAGGGAAAGGCTGTGTCTTGTTTTCAGAAGCTTGTTTTCCTGTAGAGGAACTATTCCTCTTTCCAGATTGTGTCCTGGCAAGCTCTATCCTGTTGCCCTTAGTAGGGAATAGGAGATTCCTAAATTGTTTACAATCTATGGGGCTGGAAGCAGCAGCAGAAGGGAAAAAAAAGAGTGGAAAGTCTTTCCTCATTGGTTTCTTCCCTAACTCGAAGCCTGACATTTGTCCCCACCAAATCCATTAATCTCTTTCTGACTGTAAAAAGCGAAGGAATGTGGAGAGAGGAGGAAAGGAAGAGAGGACAGAAAGAAAGGCTTCAAAATTGCTAGCAGTGTGAACATCTCACTCTCCTGGTGGTAAATTAGCTTAAAAGAGCTTGTTAGCTAGACAAGCTTGGGAAAGTGATTTTTTCAGACCATAATTCCCAGAATCCCTCAGCCATGCTATGCAAATTGTTCATACCAAGCCAAAAGCACAGTGTGTATCAGAAAATGTGAAATCAGTGACTTGTTTACTCCCTTGGCAGACCCTGTTCCGGGGAGATATAAAATTTATATCAAATATATCAGATATGCCAGCGAGATTACCTGGGTAGGTGCGCAGACAAATAGATTGAGCAACCAGACATAGGTTAAGGCCAGGAAAATCCTCCATCACGTTTTCCAAGGACACCTCAGGCAAGGCATGTCCACACCAACAAAAGGGTCCTCAACCACAAAAGACAACTTGAGGGGATTACTGGGTTTTCCCCCTGTTGAGCAAAGCTTACTTTGACGAATCCTTCAAGGGCAAGGTCCATTTACATGAACCAATTAGCAAACTATCAAGTTACTATTGAGTGGTATTTCCCTTCTATTTTGGCCATTGTTATTTCTGGAAAAGAGTCTGCCCCTAAGGTACGTTCAGCCCTATAAGTAGTCCCCCTTTTCAAGACCCTCTTCAGAGAACTTCATGCCACACTAGCAGACCAGCACACTGATAGTCAAGTGCTCCTCTCAGCCGCCTTTCTTTGCTGAGCTCCTTCTTCCTTGCTGGTTCCCACACTGAAGACTTCTGGACAGGTGTAATATTACCATCTTTACACCCTCTCTGCTTTATCCTCTATAATTTTTCACCTCTTTCGCTTCTCAATAGGCCTTGTATGCGTGAGTGACTGCATTGGTGTGTTATCACCATGAACTGGCCTGGCCTTTGGTAACCTTTAGATATCATTTTGATATCACAATTCGACCCTGTTCTGCCACCAGCCAAGTGTTTGTGAGGCCACCGAACAAGCGCGAAGCTCGGCATGGCTATATTTGTTACACCAAGGCAAGCCAGATACTGCCAGATCTGCTTTAGGGGACCTCCCGAAACAAACACCTTCATTACAGATGCGTACTAAAACAAAGAGACCTCTGCCCCGAGAGGGCACCCTGGCGAGCTAAGTGCTTAACTGCCGAGCTAACCGCATCTACATACTGGCCATACTATTGTCAACTCGGTCCATAACTCAATCATGTAAATTCTGACCTTTCGGAGACATTGTCTCCCATCCAAAACTCATTGGTTTTGCCCAAGACCAGGCTAACCCACAGTCATTCCTTCACCTCTCCGAGAGCTCTTTTGATTGCTCGGAATGCTTGGACCTCCTGCTGGACTTCTATCCCGCCTTACTGCCGCTGAGAGCTCCCCTCGGCCGCCACGCCAGATTTCCTTCTCTCTTCAATTGGTTTCTCTTCAGGACTGCAAGACAGATGGCATATCACCCATTCCCCTAAAGCTCTATTTCCTATTTCTAGTTAGCAGTGTGTTTATATTTCTTTTAATAATTGTTTAATAAATATTATGAGTTTGAACCATTTTGTCTGCTCATTGACCCGATGCTGTATACATTGGGTAAAAGATTCCCGCTAAGTTACCCTGCCTCTCGTTAGCCAAGAGAGTGCTCCTGCTAATTTCCCCATCTTGCTTGTTGTTGTTTGGTTATTTGGGCACCCCTCTCAGGACCCCCAAGTCACAGGGTAACAGGTGCATGAGGACTTATTTGCTAATAAAATCAGTTCATTAGTACAATTGTCTGGCCTTTGCTTGGTCTGACCCCGTAAAAATTGGGTTGAAGGTCTTGTTGGGTTACCCAGCCCTTCGTTCTGCTATAGCCAGTGCTCCGCTAATTCTCCTAGTCTTTGCATTTTTGGAGTGAATCAAGGTGTTCCCCGGGGGATCCCCCAGAAATCAAGGTAACAGACTTAAGTCAACAGGTGACCGGAAGGCACATACAGACACGCATAGAGTTTATCTTCTTCTGTTAATGAGAACATGAAAAATGGTGATACGAATACATGCATTGGAGAATTAAGAACCTGAACCAATTGCACTAGAACCAAATTGGGTTATGTGGTGAAACTGAAGAGCAGGAGCTTCAGGACAGATTTTAAAGGCAGGTATTTCTTTACACAATGCATAATCAAACAATGATATCTGTTATCATAAGTCACCAGGAATGTCATGGTTGAAAGGTGACTTATCTCAGTCTTGCCAAAGCATAAGAAACATAGCAATAACTCATTAGCCATTTATAGCATCTTTGTGGATGGTACAGGACACCAAGGGCTCATGAAATCTTTTTGCACCCAGAAAATGTTTTTTAAAAAGTATGCCTCAGTGCCTCTCACAATAATTAAATTTTCCAGAAAAGACTTGGAGTGGGAAAATATTTCAATGGTGTCATATTTGTGCATAGGTCCACATCAGAAATCAGTATTTTGGTATTTAGCTTCTAGAGATGTCAATCTTCATGCATTTTCTTGCGGCAGGCAAGCATGAATGATTTTAACATTTTTTTCCTTACTGCAAAAAATTCATCAAAAACTAGTTTTCAAAAACTATATATAGTTTATACGTTCTTCTGTTTTGTTTTGTTTTGTTTTGTTTTGTTTTTAAAGCTCACATTTTTGTGCAGAAGGACTGTTTCTGCACAAAAGACAAGCTTCCTGTGCAGAAAACAGTCTTTTTACAATACACACAAACATTTTGCTCCTGCAACAAGCAATCTGTTTTCTGCAGAGAGAACACTGTTTTCTTTGTAAAGAATTTTCTGTGCAGAAAATACTGTTTCCTGTGCAAGAAACTTGTTTTCTGCATAGAAAGGTTACTTCTTGTACAGATTATTAAAAAACTGAACATTTTTCACATAGAATGTCCCAAACTGAAATTTCTCACCTGTTTCAGATTCTTCTCTGACAATGGAGAAACTCAATTCTCAACCATTTTTTATTTTTTTTTATTAAAAAAAAATCTTTCTATCCTTGCTGACTATTTTGATATGGCATACAAACCATCCTCCCTTCACTATGCAGTAGTATAATCGTGCTACAATGTGCCATGAGCAAAGGGTGCTATTTGCTGTCTCTGTTCGTATATTTTATGCACTAGTGGTGTTTGAAAATTTGAGATAATTACTATGCAACATTTCAAATATGTAGGGACATGAATCAATAAATGCATGCCTATTCTTAGTGGTGGTGCAAACACATATTAGAAAGACTGACAGAATGACACAAGGGTCTTAATATCAGTGGAGAGCAACCTAACTAGGATTTCATATCATGTTGCCCTTCCCTTCATAGTTTTGAAGTTTGCATCCAGTGGATACCTCTACAAGGGGAAGGGAGATTTCACAGCTTTTCTGGCAGTATTAACCTGTAACTGGAGAAGATCTGAGAATAGGAGGAGGATCTTGTCACTGGCCTACTCCTTGCAAAGGAGTCAGGAGGATGTGGATAGTTCTCCCAACATCATCAATAAAACAGGAGTGATGTGTTATGCCTGGCTGTATGTACTTGCCTTCAAGTCACCTGTCAACTTTTGAGAACCCCATGAATTCCAGAGGGTTGTTAACATCAAGGCAGAGTTGGGTTTTCCAGTTCCTTCTTCTGGCTACCTGGTACCCATTGGTAGTCTCTCATCCAAGTATTAACCAAGGTTGACTGTGCTTAGCTTTCAATATCAGGCAGAAGCTAGTGCCTGTAGAGTTTTTAGTCCTGAAGATCTTTGTAAATCCACAGAGTCTAACCATTGCTGTCAACAATCAGCTGTGAGTTGTTGTGAGTTTTCTGGGCTTTGAGGCTGTATTCTATTAGTATTTTCTCCTGACGTTTTGCCTGCACCTGTGGCTAGCATCTTCAGAGGATCTGGAAGATCAGAGACAGCCACAGACACAGACAAAACATCAGGAGAATACGGCCTCACAGCCTAGAAAACCCACAACAAGCTATGGATTCCAGCCATGAAAGCCTTCTACTTTACAATCAGCTGTGAGTTCTCTTTGGAATGTGATGAAGGTCACATCTGGCTTCCATAGCTGTCTTATTTTGGCTGTTGTCCACACAGAGTGTTTCTCAATATGGGAGGAAGTGTTCTAGCATGAGCTATAAAACTAGCTCAAATGAGCCTCAAAAGAAGGCTCTTCCTTGGATCAGAAATGAAGAGGACTCCATGGAACTCAGCTCAGGGCTCATCTGTCAGGTTCTCAGCAACTGAAGGGACATTAGCTCAATTTTCTAGTTGCTGATGTTTATCACCAACAGTTCTTGGAAAGAAAGAATTATCTCAATATAGTTTCTGTCTAACAGTAATTTCTAACCTTTACCACTAGGTGGCAGGATAATAGTTCACTCAAATAGGCTGCAAGCACCAAACCAGACTGGTCTCATTTTCATGATATAAGCCCGCTAAGATCAACCTGAAGAATGAAGGAAGAAGTCCAGACCTGCCCATCTAGTCTCATTGAAATATCTTTGTAAGCCTTATTTGAGATGTGGAAGTATGCTCTGGATTACAGGTCCTAATGACAAGCCAACAATGTCCTTTAAGTGTCTAAGAAATACAAGCTATGAGAATCAACTCATCTCATCTTATATTGGAAGCTAAGCAAGTTTCAGCCTGGTTAACAACTGAATGAGAGACCATCAGGAAATGCTCAAGAAATCCCAGGTAGGGCTACAACAGAATCCTGGTTGAAACCCTGGATAGTCCTTGGTGTTAGTCAGGATTGGAAATATTGTGTTGACTCAGTATAAATCAGCTGTCTTTATTCTTGAACTCCTATATTTCTTTCTCTGCTCTCCAATGGAGAACTTCCTTGTGAACCTGATACAAGATGGGAAGGTGATTATTGTTGATTCCCTCCTCTTTGTACAGTTCCCTGTGACCCACAAATTCATCACTGATTTCGGAAGAAATGGCACACAAAATGGTGGAACAGGAAAGGGGGATTTGGGGGAAAAATTCCCTTTCATTGGTGGGCGTTTCTGATGCAATAGAAGCCCTTCAGGGAATGAAAAGGGAGCAGTGGGTACAATTCCCAATGCATTAGGGACTATTCTTTATATTATATGTTCCCAAAATGTTCAAAATGTAACAGATGTTTTTAATGTCTTCAATTCTATGGATTAATAAAAGAAGAAATAAAAATAAACGGGATTTTTGAAGAACTCCACCATGGAAAATGTCATAAACCTTTTAGATGAATGGCAGTATTTTTTTTAAAATAATCATTTCAGTGCATTCAAGGCCAAACTATTTCCTTACATCCCTGAAGAGTAGCACACCTCCTTCTGCACATGTGGGATTGCTTATTTATTTATTTTTAGCCATAACACTATTTCTGGATTTTTATTTCTTCGTTATGGTGATCTAAAGACGTTTTTAAATTAACTTCCTCCTCCACCATAAAGACCCACAAGAATCCAGAGCTCATTATGCTTTATTTTGCTTACTATTCCTTTCGAGGCTAAGAAACGAAAACATGTTATTCAAAGCTCAAGGCAAGAGACCTTCTTCACATCTTTCTCCACTGGCAGCTCCCACCCCCCCAAAAAAATCCATCATGCTGGCTTGCTACTTGCTCAGACAAGCTAATTGATCAGAAAGCGGCAGTCATGATCAATCCTGAGATTTCCTTCAGGAGCCTTATGAAAAGGCTACTTGGTGGTTTTCCTGCGAAGAGAAAAGAGTTTATGAGATAAAAGGGGCATTTTCTCCATTATGTAGAACAGATACGGGCACCATATGAGCCTCCCAGGACACTTTGTACTCATCCACTGCCACAGACCAACATTGCCTTGTCTCACATAAAGTGGGGGAAAATTGGCCAAAATAGTATCTGCCTGCCTTCATAATGTCGCCCTTACTCCCTCCTGCTAGCACTTTTCTGTTGTCATCAGGGAAATGTTTTTGTTGGTTAGGCTGTTTCTACCAATGCAGCCCCAACCTTTTTCTTCCATAAATGAATTCCCTTTTTGGTAGCGTGGACAACTAACAACTGCAAATCAGTAACTGCAAACCACAGCAATAATGACTTTTTAAAAAGGTTTACTTTTCATTTGCTAGAGATCACAGTCATACTCTCTAGCTGTCCTGATTTGGCAGGGACATTCCCAGTTAATCCCATTATTTCATCTTTTTTTAAAAAATACTCCAATTTCTCTCTCTCCATCTCCTATTTTCTTCTCTTCTCTGTCATGTCTGGCTCTAAACCACCTTCATTGGGAACACTCAGAAATGTGGAAACATACGTAGACAGAAATGTCGTTTTATTGGAAATACAGTTTGAATCCAAACATTACTTAAAGTGGCAGAAACTGAACAGCATTCTCCCACACAAAGAATACAGAGGTCCAATCAATAATTATTCAGCTCGTCTTGCATTGATTGGTCGAATCTAAATGTCTCATTAATTCAAAGGCCTCTGATGTTATCCAAACCCGGCATCCTCTGCACACCATTTGCTCTCTCTTTTATTACTCCTGCGTCCTGCCTGGCTAAGGCTAATTCTCTCAGCCCATCCTTAAGTTTCTCTTTGATCTTGTCTGTATCCCAGCCTTGTTGTTTTGATCTAGATCATAAAACAAGCTTCAAAGGTCTGGTTGGGCATTTGGCCCCATCTAACCCCAGTGAACTGCTCTGTTTATTACCTTCAGTTTCCCAACTTATCAAGCTATATACTATCCCCATTAAATAAGATTAATATCAAGTACTAATTATGCCTGCTGAGTATATAGCTGTGTCTACTACAATAACAGAAGATTAATATTTCCAGCTACTTTCTAGGCAATTAGTATACTGGTACTATTGCATCTATATTCAATCAAGCAAAGCACACAACGACATTTCCCAACATGATCAGCAGCAATTATTAATTGGATCTGCTCACCCAATAGCAGGACAGGCAAAGTACATATAATTTCAGTTACGTAGTTTCATATGTGATAGGGCATTAATTAACACTACATAAGAACCTCCCAGAATCTACATTCTGGACATACACAGTATGATTGTGGCATACAGTATTGTAAAAACTAACGTATTTACTAAGCAATTATATTCCAATTTGTCTCATGAGGAATGCCGACATGACATTCTCCTTGGTTTAGTGCAAGCCAGGTTCAGAGTGCAAAACTAGTTTGCCCTCAATTAATCTAGCAGGGGAAGAAAAGAGAGGAGGAGCCAGAATCTTGCTGTCCCTGATTGGCTCAAGCAAAAGGAAACTGCTGTAGGCGCTCCTCACTTGTGTTTTCTTCCTCATTAATAAAGTTTGCAATCTTGACCACACTCTGATGTTACTTATGTTACCCTGTGTGCTGGGGGTCCCGTGAGGGACTCCAAACGTGCTCAAATATTGCTGGGGAAAATTAGCTCAGAGCACAAGTTAGCAAAATGAGAGGCAGGGCAACGCAGCGGTATCTTTAAACCAAATGTCTACGGGGTCAGGCCAAGCCAAGAAGCACACCAAATATGAAATAATAACTGTGATTTTATTACATACAGGCAAACAGTGTATGCAACACACTCACACAAGTAACTCTGGAAAATAAAGGTGGTAGTGGTATAGAGGAATTTTAAGAGGAATTGTTGAATTGGGTGATACTGCACCTGTCCGAAGCCCGGGGTAGATCACTGCAGAGGTCCGTAGGTGCGCAGTCTCGGACTGAGACTGAGGAAAAAGCTCAGCGGATAAAGTGGCAGCAAGGTGGGATGGAAGTTCAGAGCGATCTGAGGAAGGTCTCAGAATTGGGGGTTTTTATAGAGAAAGTACAACCGTAGGCTAGTGTGTATTTGGGAGAGAACAATGAGGTTTGGGCACGAGACAATGTCTCCGAAAGGTCAGAATTTAGCATGATTGAATTAAGTCCGAATCAGCAATGGAATGGCCAGTATGCAGATGCAGCAAGCTTGACAGTTAAGCGTCTAGCTCGTCAAGGTGCCTGCTCGGGGCAGGGAGTTCTTTGTATTATTGTGCATCTTTAATGAGGTGTTTGTCTAGGGAGGTCTCCTAAAGCGAGATCTGGCTGAGTCTGGCCTGCCTGGGTGGAGAAAGGAATGTTCAGCAGTTAATGGCCATGCCTAGCTCTGTGCTTGTCCGTGGGCCTCACAAACACCTGGCCGAGGGTGGCAGAATGGGGCCGATTTGTGATATCAAAATGATATCTAATATCTTCCAAAGTAAGGCTTGTACACGGTAATAACGCTTAGGCCATTTCCGCACTAGACTGTTATAGTGCCCAATAATGTACAAACTAGGAGAGGCTTCAGCAGTTTGTTTTTGCTTGCAAACCCCAGGATTCCACAGCATGTTGAAAGTGGAATAATAGCACTGTAAAAGTCTAGTGCAGAAATGGTCCAACTCACAAAACCCTGGGGGCTCTGCAAGCCACAAGCAGGTTCATGAGGGCTGCATTTTTTCCACCCTAGTTGTACAAATATAGTTCTACTATTGTCACTCTAGGTAAACCGTTGCAAAACATATGTGCATAAAGCATGGAATGGGAGGTGACTGACAGAAAGAATCAGGGAAGTGCAAAGCACATATTTACAAATTTATATAGTTTCACATAATTTACATAGCCTCCAATATTTAACAGATGAAAACTGGAATATATGTGGCCAAGTAACAGCACAGTGTGGTCAAGATGCCTAAAGTTACTAATGAGAAAGAATGCAAGCTAAGAGAGGCTGCAGCAGTTTATTTTTGCCTAAGCCTACTGAGAAGGGCAAGAGTCCATCCTCATCTCAACCTCATTCTTCTTCTCTCCTCTCTTTGAGTGCAAAATGTGTGTGTGCATCTGTGTCTTTAACTTCCTTGCTGACCTCATCAATTTCATAGGGTTTTGTTAGTCCAGGAAGACTCAAAAGTGGTTTGGCCACTTCCTTCCTGTGAAATATAGCCTACAGGAACTGCTTTTTGTAACTGCTTTCCCATCCAAGTGCTAACTAAGGCTGATCCTGCATAGCTTCCAAGATCAGATTGGATCTGGTGCCTTTAGAATATTTAGGCCATCCTGAGTGCAGTATTCTGTACCAGCTACTTAGGGAAGTATATTTAACTAACGGCCTTTCCACACTACACTACGCTGCTGTTATTTCACTTTCAACATCCTCTGGAATCCTGAAGTTTGTAGTGTAAGGAGGGGCATTTAGAATTCTCAGCCAGAGAGCTCTTTGCCCTCGGTAAACTTCAAACCCCAGAATTCCACAGAATGTTGAACATGAAATAATATCACTAGAACAGTGTAGTACAGAAAGGCCCTAAGTAGTCTCTACTGGCCTATCCATCCTGAAACCTGACAGTAATGTCATTCACATGCTTTGATCACTGCCAGAATGGACTTCCTTCTCCATATGCAGCTGATGCCCAGTAAAGTAGGTTGGGAATGGAATTACTATTGTGGTAATTAGATCAAAATTTTGACTAAGTAGCATTTGTGAATATAAAACAGTTATGGATGAGTAAAGCTAGGTAACTGTTCAATTTTCAAATACAACTGCAAATTGTTATTGTGTGTCTTCAAGACATTTCTGACTTATGGCAACTCTATCACCATGTTTATGGCAACTCTATCACAATGTTTTCTGGGTCTGAGAGTGTGTGATGCACCTAGAGTCATCCGGTAGGTTTCTATGGTTAAGCAGGAAATCAAATCTGTTGTCATGGACTGAGATTGTTGGTACGTTTGACCCAGAGAGAAATTCAGCCACCCCGGACTATAGGATCCCAACAGAAGACACATAGGAAACCAGATCTGGGTTTAACCACTATGCATGTAACATTTATTAAGACATGAAATACAAAAATCACATTTCCGTATCAAGAACTTTCTTTCACTCACACATTCACATTTCACATTCATTCTACATACTCACAAGACGGTCCTTCGCCGAACATTGGCCAGATGTCCTCGAAGGTATGGATGCCCTCTGCTGCAGCCAAGGGTCATGAAAGTGAGTTGAAAATCTTCCCCTCTTTATAGTCATGTCTCTCACTTCTTGAGAAAAGGACATGTTTTGCCGGTTGCCAGGGTCCCAGGGCTTTCATTGTATAAAGGCAATCAAGCAATTAAAAGAATAGTTCATATCATTCTGTGCCGTCCTAATAAAAGGTTGCTTGCAGAAGAATTGGTCATATATCATGTTGTCAGGAAATGTATCAAATGCCTCAGTGGTTCTCGGCCATGCAGGGTAGGGTAGGGTCAGAAATACATCACCGCTTGCCCGTCTGAGGGTGTGCCAGGCTTCCACGGCTCCATGTTTCTTCTGCCTTCACACATAAGAACTTAACTGTTTTCTTAATAAAGGTATTGATCACTGTTGAATATCGTGAATTCGTGAAGGTGGGTGAAACATAAAGACAATCAAAGAAGATATGCATTGTAGGCAACATCACATGGCAATTAAGGAAACCACACTTCTGGATCTGTGCATCTCAAGAGTACATTCTGTTGGTGCCAAGTCCTTATTGTTTTGCAAACTTTCTTCTCAAGCCAAATCGGCATTCCGTGTGTTCTCAATTTCACAGTTCAAGGAATCCTCGCTTCACAATCCAAACCCCTCCTTACAACAATGCACTGCGCGCGGCCATTTCAGTTTGGTTCAGGACCGTGCTTTTTCCCTCTGGAACTCATTCATTCATCACACTGTTACTCCAAAACATTGGTGCCACAAGGGCCAACCTGCAATGCCAGTACCTCCTTGCAAAGGTGGGTAATTCCTTAGTTCAAAATCAGGAGGCTAACGAGAGGAGGACAACTTAATGAGATCTTGCTACCAATGTTTATCAGCTTACTCAGGAAAAGAACCAGCCAGAGATTCAAAAGTAAGCTAAAGATGTGTTTTATTGAGGGGAATTCACTCATGCATGCACACAAGATACACACTATCACACATTCACGTAAGTGCTAACTGAAGGAGAAAGAGAGGGAAAAAAATTCTGGATAGAGAGGCTGAGGGACTTGGGGGGATTTATAATTACCAGTCCAGAAGGGTAGTGAAGAAGTTGAAATGTGACTTAGACTTATGTCTAAGGGCAGACAGAACAGGATTCAGAGCAATATAGTGGGGTCTAGCATTTCATCTGATGGACTTCTCAAAACCAATGGTTTATGTACTCTGTTTCCTTTCCTGAGGGGGTGTGAGTTAATTGCTCCCCCAGCCTAGTGGACAATGGGAGTTGCAACACAGACAGTGGGATCTGGAATGGGCTGATTGGTTTCAATGTCTTGGCTGAGTGGGAGTTTCTGGACTGGGCTGCAATAGGATATGTGCACAGTAGGGGTCCTGGCCTCTGTACCTGGGCACCTTATTGTTTTCTGATGTTGGCAGTTAATAGGATTAGCTCAGAGCCATTAAGTCAAGCTTTCTTGGCTAATGTCAGTGAACTTTTGACCTGGCCATGCTGAGGTCACCTCTGACCTACTCCCAGACAGTGTCCCTTTCTTCCACATGGCCTTGCCAGCAATAAGTATAATTTATATTTTATGCCAATTAATATTTGTTGCCAATTAGACCATATCAAAATGTGGGGGTGTACAGCCTGGTAGCAAACCTTGGTCTCCTGAATTGTAGTCCAGTGCTCAGACCACAACATCGCACTGGCTCTCACAAGTCCAAATACTTTATTGAATCCAATGTCCCTCCTTTACTTTCTGAACTTTCAAGTTTACCTTATGCAGCAAGTCCTTTTGTCTCCACATTTTCCAATGCGCTCCCAAGGATCATGCAGGCAAGTTGAAAGCCTGCATATGCCATTGGCCTCTTTACAGGTCTTAGCCCTCCGGATATCTGTAGTGAATCCTACTCGGGCAACAAGAGAGAATAACAAAATCAGAACCATCTTAGGCTATTTCAGAATAAGAAAGAAAAGCAGGAGGACAGCAGGACCTAGCAGGACCTTTGAGATTGATATATTTTGACATCACCTTTCAAGGTATCTGGCAAACTGGACTGGGATGCATGAAAGCTTACACCAGAACACATAAGTGAGTCTCAAAGATACTGCTAGAGCCTTCCTCCCCCCCCAACTTCCTTCTCATAGTTTTAGATCTTTTTGACTGTTTGTTCTATTCAAAAACATTTTTTTTTCTTTTGCAAGCACCTCCTTTTCTGCACAGAATAGCACTTGCTTTTCTACACAAACAGGTTTTCCTGAAAGATGACCTAAAGTGCCAAGAATCTTGTAGCTGTTCCCTTTTTTTTCTTGGCAGGGTACCTCAGGTACCTGGAAGTTCTTTTCTCACAAGAATATAAAACGTCTTAAATATCCTTTCTATCCCTACCCTGGGCATCTGCCATTGACTAGAGGACCAAGTGCTACTGGGAGGCTGCCTGCTTTGACTTCAAAGAAGAACATTATAGTGGTGAGGGTAATAAAGAGGGAAGAGACAATATCTTCCCATGGAGTATGGTTATTAATGTAGAAATTAGATCAGAGGGAAATGGGGGGGGGATTTAATTGTCAGATAGTTTTTTTTTCCTAACTTGAATATTCTTGTAAGAAATTTCATTTTGTATTCATTATGCTATTATGTTTTATAATGTTTTCCCTTATATGCTACTTTTATTTGAAATATTCAAAAATATCTACTCACCATATGGAAAAGTCTATACCTTTTGTCCTCGGCTTTTTTCTTTTTGTCTGTTTTTTTTATTTCAACTAATTAGGTTCATAGTATCAATTTATTAAGTTGATTAATGTAATCATTTTTTCTTTCTTTTCCCTTCTATGTTCAATGTACAACATATACTGCATTATTTGTTCCAATATTGGATTTTGTTATGTACCAGGCTAAATCATAAGATACCTATGTAAATATTTAAATACTCTTAAGAACCAGTTTTCTTAAAAAAGGTATTTCTTTAAAAAAGAGAACATTAAAGCAAAGGGAAGACCAGCTTGCACCCTTTATATCCACCAAGGAAACAACTCTTTGGTGGAATGTTGCTCCATCCCTTGTTGCAGAAAAAACATTCTTCTATCAGTTGTCCTGGAAGTGGAGAACTGAAAGGTGGAAAATTCTCACTCTGTCCGCAGTCGTTGTTGTGGTTCCTGCTCTAAGTCATTCATTCACCTGAAATTTATGATGACCTTATGGATGTAAGATTCATAAGACACCACACTCTTAACGATCCTGCTTGGGACTGGCAAACTTAGGGCCGTGGCTTCCTTGATTTAGTCAATTGGTTTGTAAGCCTCTGGGGAGGCAACACCAACAGACAAGGCCTGCCCTTGCTTTTTCTTCCCTCAGATTTGGATGACAGTCCCCCCCCCAAGTTTATCAAGATGCCTTATCCTTATTAAAGCCACAAAAACACAAGAAAGTATTGATTTTATAAATGGGTCCAAGTTCAAACACATCTTTATAATACTTTTAAACAGTCTTTTGTCTCTTTATAACATCATGAAGGCACAGGTCTCTCTCTGTCTCTCTCTGACACACACAACATACAGCGCTCTTCTTTGCCAAAGGCTATGGCCCTTTCCACTTCACCCTCCCAACCCACCATAGGGATGGGGGAAGGATGGGACTGTGATGATTATTATGAACTATGTTGTTCTTGTGGTCCCGTCCTTCTCCTGTCCCCAGGTGGCATGATCGTGCCACAAATCATTAATGGGTTTTCCCCATCAATGACTGCTGATTGTACCACCATCCCACCACATGACCACACTTACCTTCCCTGCAGAGGCCCTCGAAGCATAATGGCTGTGCTTCCTGCCCCAGCACAGCCCGGAATGGTACCTGGCTGTGCTGCGGTACGAAGAGGTGTGGTCGTTAAGCTTTCGGGATCCCAGAGGCAGCCAGTGTAGAGGGGAGCACTCCCATTGCATTCCCCTTTCGGCAGGACTGAGCCTGGACCCACACCGATTGTCTCCGGAACAAGGTAAGGTGTGAAAAGAGCCTATGTTCCAATGTAGGCCATACTCTCTGGAAGGATTTAATAGTGGGGTGATATCTCTTCTGCTCCTTTCCTAGGCTTTCTTTGAGAAAGCACCCTTCTCATTTCACCTCCCCGCTATGGTTGAGTGAGAACTCTCTTTGGCTAAAGGGTCTCAGCCCTTTCTCCTGAAATCTGACTAAATCCAGTTCAGTGCCTGCTATAAATATATTCTCACTCACATTCAGGTTTCCACTTCTACTTCCTAGTAGAAAGGGCTGGGCTTTCCTCTTGAGTGGGCATTTCCCAGCAACCTGTTCCTGAGGGGCTTTTCTACAACTCATGATACTGCTCCTCCTATACTCTATCACAGCCACTTCCTTCTTTTCCTATCATTTTCAACTCTATCAAGCATTATTATCACCACACCTTATACGTCCCCTCCTCTGCTGGACAGCAAAATTGGTGTGAAGTATCATTTTCTTATAAAACTGGACACTTATGGTTGGAAATCATGCGGTAGCAGGACACTGGCTATAACCATGTGCTAGGTCAGGATGATCTCAGCATGGCCAGGTCATAAGTTCAAGAGGATTAGATGGAAACCCCTGATGTTAATGGGTTTGGGATAATCCTCTCAACAACTCAACCTCCAAATACAGTAGTAGACAAAACTGCCAAGTACAGTATGCAAACACCCCTGCTGTGCACATTTCCTACAGAGACTGTCCCCATTTATTTTACCCAACCAAGGCATTAAGAGGCTGTCAAGACTTCCATCAATATTTGTACCTACAGCTAAGACAATCAGCCTGTTCCAGATCCCTTTGTTTGCTCTGCCAGAAAGCAATTAACACACACCCCTTCAGGGTAGCAAATAGAGTATTAAAATCCCAGCTCCAGCCCATGTAATTTGTAACAAGCTAGCACTCTGGGTATCATACTGTACACCAAATTCCTATTCCTCCATATTGCCATCAAATTCCACTTCACCTCGATCTTCAGCTCCAGGACTGGAAATATCACCCCTTGCAGCCAAAATCTCTCTCTGTCCAACCTTTCTTGCCTTTCCCTTCAATAGTCTTGTATAGTTCATGAGATCACTTGATTGTGTGTGTGTGTGTGTGTGTGTGTTTGTGTGTCTGTTGCTTCCAATAAAATACTCTTTTAACTTTTAACTGGAGTCCTCTCTACAGTTAGTGCTGGTATACACAGATGAAAAGATCCTGTCATCTTTTCCAGTGAGCCATGTCATGTAATGAGGTGCCCAAAGTATAATACCCTCAGACTTGAGAGCTCAGACTTGATTTGGCTTTCTTTGACTAGGACACATAAGACTATAGAGTTTTTGGTTGGGTGGATGTTTAGGGTTTTGTTGTGCATATAATAGTGTAAACTGAAATGAAGATAATTCACCTGAAAGATAAAATGTATCTCATACATACAGACATATGAGCTTGTGCATAGCATAGCTTATATCCTGTTGGTTAGTCTCAACTAGCGTAGATCGACTGAATCACTGGGATTTATCTATGGCCCTTTTCGCATGGCATTTGTCATGCCAAAGGGCCCCTCAAGCATTGTGCAAATGGGAGGAGAAGTCCACACGACACACTCACAATCGTGCGACGCTCCAGGGGCTGGCAGGCACCGACTGCTCACTTTTTCATTTCTGGTTGTGAGCCAAAAATGGTGCGCAGTCGCTCATCATTCCAGGGCCCCATGCATACTTGCCTTGCTAGAGGCTGCTCACACGATCCCTGCACCCCAGCTCTGTGACAAGGTGTGTTGCGGAAAGGGCCTATGTATCAATTCACCAATTCATTCCATGGACCCATGCTAGTTGGGACTAGGCACTAGGATCGTTGTAGAGTTCCTTCAAGTCATGTTTGACTTATGGTGACCCTAGGGCAAACCTATCACATGGTTTTCTGTGGCTGAGAGTGTGTGATGAATCCAAGGTCACCCAGTGGGTTTCCATGGCTAATCAGGGAATCAAACCTTGGTCTCAACAGTCATAGGCCCTTTTTGCACAGCATTTGCCATGTGAAAGGGCCCCCTGAGAATCACACGAATGTGAGGAGTGGTCCACACAACACACTCACAATCGCGCAATGCTGCAGGGGCTGGCAGGTGCCACTAGCGCACTTTTTCATTTTTGGCTGTGAGCCAAAAATGGTGCACGATTACATATTGCTCTGGGGCCCCACATGCACTTGCAGTGTGTGTGGAGCTCCAGAGCTGCCGTGCTCACACTTCTTGTCCCAGTGCAGCCTGGGAAACTCCCAGGCTGCACTGTGGAAGGAAGAGGCAGGGCTCTCACGCTAGTGGGCAGCAGTCATGGAACTGAAGGAACCAGGATGCGAGAGCCTCTCGCTGGAGGCTGCTTGCACAATCCCCGCACCCCAGCTCTGTGAAAATGTGCATTGCAGAAAGGGCTATAGTGCAACGCTCAAACAGCAGGATTTGGACCCATATTTTCCAAACTGTAGGAACTAGGGAGATGATGAAGCATTTCATGGTTACCTGGGTGTTCTTCGAAGTCCAGAATGAGAAACAGGAAAAAATAAATCGGCTGGCTTTCAGTATTACAGCTACAGATTCATAACCTAGAGTTATGGATCAATAACTGCTCTATATTAATGAACACTACTTAGGCACAATTTTGGCGCTATTGCCAAGATCATAACTGCCCCCAAACCCTACTTAACAGCCAGCAAACATATCAATCAAAGTAGGTCTGTTCTGTGGGCTATCAGAGAGCAAGGATGAAGGTTTTTTGAGCCATCTCCCATCAGGGAGCAAGGCTACAAGAATCAGAAGAAGGACCCTTGCAATTCCTCCTCACCACCTTACTCAATGGTGACAGGAAGGTAGAAATATCATCCTCATTGCACTCCTATCACCAGCTGAACAGACCTCCTTTGATCAATGTGGCTTCTGGCTGTTGAGGTGGATTTAGTGGGGTTGGAGCAGAAAGCATGTGTTAGTTACCATTGTGTAACTAAACAGCTGATGTAGGATACTGGTAGTTGTTCCTTTGCTTTTGTTTTACTATAAGAATCTCTATCTTTTGTAGGGAAATGAGCCACAAACTTCCTTTTTGTTTTTATCAGAAACAATTAATTACTCTACATAATTGGAGAGGAGTAGAGTGGCTCATAGAAAGAGGTTGAGACCTCTTGGATTTTAAGAAATTTCCTCCCTTCCAACTATCACTCTAAGGACTAGTTCATGGCTACATGTACATTAATTGATGAACTAGAAGCTGAACTCATGAACTGATGTGATTTGGAAGATTAATGTATGGACAGTACTTTCAAACATGCAAGGCAGCACCAATTCTGCATTCATCAAATGATCAACAGATAATTAGTTTTTTTTAAAAAATTACATTTCCCATCACAATGCCCATAAACCTTTATAAATAAAAAGGTATGGGGACAAAATGCAAAAAAAAGAAGGAAATGAAGGAGATGTCACTGGACAAAGATTGAAAGAAAAAAAAATGCTGAGATTTAGAAGGACCCTCAAATGGCATCCGTGATGTATTCAAGGATTTCATGATCTCACAGTGTTTTTTTCTGTTTCAGGAAGGAGTTAGACTACTGTATTGCTGGGTTACTTTCCAGTTCTGTGATTTGTAGTCTCCTTTACTTCCATTGTGTACTCCACAAAGCCATGCATACATTTCTAGATGGTTCCCAATCTAGACATTAATTAGGCCCAGATTGGCTTTAGCAAGGTGGTCACCTCACACACCTTTCAACCATGCTGTAGTATCTTTATTCTCTTTGCTTTCTTTATATTTTATTTATATGCTGACTTTCTTTCAATTTACTTTGTCTTGGTCCTACAGTGTGTTCCCTTGCTCATCATTCTGGAATGTCTACAGATGAACATTTAGGAAGAAAGTACAGAAACAGAGATATAACTGGATCTTCAGAGGACATTAGTGACTGCAGAAGATTTACATAATTTGAAAGTGGGAAATTAAGGCATTGAAATTGTCAAAATTTTCAGTACCTCAACTCAGACTTTAATCAAAATGGAGACTGTAGTCAAGAAAAAGACTCCCATTTTGAAGGGAAGCTATGAAGGAACTGCATAAGTTCCACAAGTGTAAAGACCCGACTTTGAATGTCAAAGTCAGGATCATCTATGTCATAGTATTTCTTATTTCCATGTGAGGGCGTAAAAGCTGAAATGTGAAGAAAGCAAACAGGAAGAGGATTAACTCGTCCGAGGCCCTTTTCGCATGGTGTTTTGGAAGCGAAAGGGCCCCTT
Source organism: Iguana delicatissima (assembly GCA_948472985.1). Lineage (NCBI taxonomy): Eukaryota > Metazoa > Chordata > Lepidosauria > Squamata > Iguanidae > Iguana > Iguana delicatissima. The sequence goes on along the minus strand of CAOKZL010002279.1, from coordinate 27,186 downwards.
GAGCGTTGCGTAAATGTGAGGAGCGGTCTGCATGACGCACTCACATTTACGTGACGCTCAAGAGCGTGACACGCAGTGCATATGCACCTTTTGATTTTTGACTTTTAGCTGAAAATGGTGCATGCTTGCACACTGGTCAGGGACCTGTGGCAAACTTGCCTGCCCTGCGGAGCCTCTGGAGCTGGGCCAGTTGCGCTTCCTGCCCCAGCGCAGCCTACAGCTCCCAGGCTGCGCTGCAGAAGGAAGGGGCAGGGCGGGGCACAGGTGGGGCACTCACGCGACCAGGAAACTGTTGCAGAGCCCAAGCAGCAGGGACGCGAAAACCTTCCTCCAAAGGCTTCTCGTGTGAGCTCCACCCCCCACCTCCACGAAAAGGTAAGGTGTGAAAAGGCTCTGAGATATGGTGCTATGGAAGAGTTCTAAAGATGCCACAGTATGGAAGGAGGAGGAGGAGGAGGGGGAGGGGGAGGAGGAGGAGGAGGAGGAGAAGAAGAAGAGGAGGAGGAGGAGGAGGAGGAGGAGGAGGAAATGGGTTCAAGAGCAAATCAAGCCTGAGTTTTCTCTGGAAGCCAAATTGGCTAAACTGTGGATGCTTTACTTTGGAAAACCTCATGTGATGGCAAGATGGTACATAGCAACAAGAACAATTTTGTCTTAGTCTGTTCAAATATTGCACTACAATCCACAAACAAAAAAAAGGAAAATGGATATAGCAGAGACAAAAAAAAAAAGTACAGCAATACTTGATTGGAATATACCTGATGTAGCTGGGAGTATCAAAACAAGGAGTATAAAAATACAGAAGGACCTCATTGCTTGAAAGTTGTCTTGTTTCTCAACAACCCTACAAGAAAGAAAAAGAGCAAAGATGGATAAGATCCTGCTATTTATCCAAGCATAAGGGAATAATTATCTGCTTAGAGAGGCACAGGAATTGGAATCCTGACTAGAAGTGACCCACCTCCCTGACCACTGTGCTGGATGGTTGGCTGACAGCTATAAACATACATGGCATTATGTGTAGAAGATCAAGAATTCATTACCGTAACAGGTCAGAGAAGGAGAACTTGGAGAAAGAACTTAAAAACTGAAAATGCAATGGATGACTTTGCCTATAGTAGCTAATGGAATTAAGCCTTCAGCATATGAAGCTGCCTTATAGTAACAGAAAATGTCGAGTTTGTCTCATTTTCTTTCCACGCATCACTTGACCTACATATCTCCTGGTTTTCATCTGTGAAATGTTGCAGGGTGTGCTGCCGCATAAGTACAAGATACAATTTAAGGCATATTAAAACACACTATTCTCCTGCTTGCCCCAAAGCAAAACTATGACCATAACAAGGGAGAAAATATACGCTAGAGGTCCAGGACAGGCTGGCCCAGACTGCCATTTCATTGGCACAAGATAGAAATGGTTAATTCCTGAGTAAAGAGCTTGGAAAACTTTGTTTTATGGACTGGAGACAAAATTTCCCTAGCCATTCTGGCTACTGCCATTCCAACTAGAGTTGATTATGAAATTACGTAAGAGTAATTTCTAAGGTCTGGTTTGGTATTTTTGGAACAACACTATTTATTTATTTACTTATTGTATTTATAGCCCACCTTTCTCCCAAATGAGATCCAAGGCGGCAATACACACATGATGTCTTAAAACTCCACTGTGATTTGAAAGATCAACAATCCTTGACTTTAAAAGGAAATATCAACAATTGAACTGAATAATTATCCCCTGGCTACTAGATTATCCTAGTCGCACTTTACAATTATAGCTCCATTATTTCACTTTAACTGTCATGACAACATCCCATGGAATCCCGGGGTTTGTAGTTTTGTGGGGATCTGATCCATCCATTCTTTCTGAGAATTCTAAATGCCCTCCATTGCAACTGCCAAATACCAAGATTCTGTGGGATGTTACCATGGTAGAAGACGTGACAGATCACTTCTAGTTACTTCTGCCTCAAACTGAGGCCATTTCTGCACAACACTGTTATAGTGCTCTTATTCCACTTTCAACATCCTATAGAATCCCAGGGTTTGTAGTTTAGGGAGCGGCATTTAGAATTCTCAGCCAGAAACGACAAACCCCAGAATTCCACAGGATGTCGCAAGTGGAATAATAGCACTATAACAGTGTAGTGTGGAAATGCCTGAGAAGTTTCCTTTCTGCTCCTGCCATAATATCATCTGCTACCATTGAGGCCTTCTAGACTCACCTCTTTAAAAAGTTGTACACTACAGATATTCATGGACCAATATTTCTATATATCTATATACCTCTTGCACAAACCTTGTGAAAATAAATTCCACCCCACAGAAGTAGTGTTATGCAGAACAAGCAACAATTCAAACAGGCAGTCATCAGCCTTTCCTAGCAAACACAGCAGGTACTGCTTAAAGATAGCTGAGCATTTCATTAGTGATTTTTTTAAAACTGAGAATTTTCTGGAATATGTAAACATCATACCTTTGACAGTAGGAACCTGTGATTTTAAAATCTAGAAAGGTAGGAGAAAGCAAAAGTAAGCTATGCAATCAAAAGTAAGACGTGTAGCTTGAGAACAAGATCTGTGCTTCCGTATAGCACTCAGGTTGCACTCCTGTAAATGGGATTAACGATTATACCCATGCGTGTTCAATGCACTCATTGAATTATACATACATACAGGTGTTCACATGCGGATGGAGCCACTTTCACTTGTTCTCCAACGCTGGTGGCTGAATGGGAACACTTCCAGTTTCCGGATTCTATCCCAGCAAGCCCCGTCATGTTGCCAGTTGTAGGGAATTGCTTCAGTGACGTTGCTTGAAGCCATCCAACAACCCTGGGGCACCACCAGGAATAGTTTTACAAGGTGTTTACTATCTATGGGAGTGGAAGTCATAGCAAGAAAAAAAAACAGTGGTATGTTCCTCCTTTATCTTTACTTCCTCTCTCCCCCTTTGGTCTTTTCTGCCCTGTTTTTGATTTAGTACCTGGTATCTCCCTTCACCTAAGACATTAATTTATATTTGATAGTTTTTGAGCATAAAAACCAAGTGGTGTAGAAGAGGAAGAGAAAGAAATGGGTGGGGAGAAGGCAAGCAGCCAGTGGCATTAACATCTCACTGTCGTGCCATTAAGTTTAAATCATAGCTTAGGAAAGTTGCTTTCTTGAATGACAACTCTGAGAATCAATATAATAAGGCGTAACATGAATTTGTTGAGGACGGGGTGGACATGCTTTAGGCTTTAGAAGGCCATGTTGACCCATTTTGGGCTCCTCCAGAACTCTGGAGAGCCATAGTATGTTGTTGTGGCCACCACTTTGGGTGAAGTAAAGTGACAACACAACATTTCTAGCCACCCTGGGAAGGAGTTTGTTTTGTGTGGCAAGCCCTCTGAGAACAAGATTTTACAGCCCCACAAAAGGTGGGATTGTTGTCAATTTTAATTGTTTTTTTTTTTAGATTAACTTTTTGAGGAGGCACCATGGCCTTTGAGGGATCATGAAGGTTCAAAGACCATCTGGAGCCCCCCAAAGGGATGGGTGCCTAGAATAATAGAATCCTACAGGGGCTATCCAGTCCAACCCCCTGCCATGCAGGAACCCACATCAAAGCACTCCTGAGAGATAGCCATCCAGCACATTTTCCGACCATTTTATTGTAGAAGTGTCAGGAGGTTAAGCTCTTGTCATACTTTTGGGGTAATAGATTTAGCTCAAGCAGTAGATGAAAGAGATTGCTGGCACTGCAATGTATCTTTTGTTAATTGCCGTTCACTACAATGAATTCATTGCCAATTGCCATTCGTAACAATATATTAAATACCAATTGCCGTTTGTAGGTTGCATTCAGGTTTGTATTCAAAGGCTTTAAGGCACTTATGGAAATGACCTGGCAATATTTCTTACCTGGGGGCACCAGGGGAGATGATCAGAGAGAGGGAATGTGATACTGACAGCAAGGTGTTGTGAGAACAACAAGGCTGGACAAGATAAAAGCACAGGAACTGTGCTTCCCAAGATCAAAGTATGTAAGCATTGAGGAGGTTTGAGTTCCCAAGATCAAAGTATGTAAGCGTTGAGGAGGTTTGGGAACCCAGGGAAGGGGGGAGATGAGGTGACATGCATGACTTTTACCAATCAATGTCATTCATGCCTAAATTTGAATATTGAACTATAATCTACGACATATGCCATTCTTGGGAACTCTTGGAAGTTGCTATAGTGCTTCCCAAATTCAAATAAACACTGCTGCTAGAAGTCTGAGTGTTTCTTTGGAAAAGCAAGTTAGCCAGCACATGACAAAAAGAGAAGATGAAAAGTAGTGATGTGAATAAAACATGCAGATAGCATTTTTTATCTTTCCCTTTCAGGACAGAGAAGATGGTATCATATGTTATCAGAAGCAACTGACAGACAGTGTGACGGCAACCAGTCAGGTCAGAAGACCGACAGATCAAAACCAGAATCTTGCTATTGCACAATACTGGCATAGGCAGTGGTGGCAGAAAGAGTAGCCATGTACCCTTCGTGTAGTTCAGGGGTGGTGAAAATGTGGCTTGAAGGCTGTATGTGCCCCCAACTCATTTTTGTAACACCAAATCTCCCAGGACATTACAAAGAACCTTCAAAAATTTCTATAAGTATTGGAATAATTGTTTTTAAAAAACTGGCCACAAGCTTGGTTGTTTTGCAAAATTCACCCTCTCTATCCCCCAAAGCTCTGAAATGCATTAAAAAAATGAAAGTGAAACAGGAAGTGACATTACATCACTTTGGGGTGATTAAAAACACACCAATAGGTTGAGGCAGAGAAGGTGCAAACAGATTCCCGGTACAATTGCCATTCCTGGATTTAGGCCCCTTCTACACCATGTAATTACAGATCCCACTTTAAGTGTCATGTGGAACCCTGTTTGTAATCTGGTGAGCAATCTGACCGAGAATTCTAAATACAGATTGAGTATCCATTGTCTGGAAATTGGAAATCTGACATGCTCCAAAAACCCAGAAGTGGAATCCAATCTTCTTCCTGTAGGGAACATGAAGGCATTTATGGAGGGTCATTTGGGACCATGTACATACTCTGCAAATTTCATTTTGGAAAGTGGTTCTGGTGCTAGGATTTTTTTAAAACCACTTTTAAACAATATTTATTAATTTACGTTTGCTTCTTCTAGTTCTTTTTTTTCCCCAAGCAGTGATGACTCCTTCTGGGTAGGTGAGGTGCTTATATTTCTGTGGCCATTTCTGCACTATCCTGTTATAGCGCTATGATTCCACTTTCAACATCCTCTGGAATCCTGGGATTTGCAGTTTAGGGAGGGGCCTTTGAGGCCTCTCCCTAAACTGCAAACCCCAGGATTCCAGAGGCAAAACAGAATCATAGCGCAAAACAGGCTAGTGCGGAAATGGCCTGTGCCATTGTACAGTTATGCCCATTATAGTAGCTGATATTAATAATAACTCCCCTACCCAGGGGCTATAATTTCTAGCTGTAATATTTTTGTTGTCTCTTTGTTATTTCTTTGGCAATAAATCCTCTCTATAATTTAGTTTACCTTCGTAGCTTGGTTATTTTCCTGCTTATCATATGCTGGCTTTTATCCCCTGACCAATTCATACCCTTTTGCAAGCCTACACTTTGGAAGAAAAAATGTAGTCTTCTTACTCTTATTAAGTTACTTCTTCTGCTCCCTTCAATTTTTAGGGGTATTTTTGCATTCTTATATTCAGTAAATCTGAATTATATTAAGAATTCTGTGGGTAGCTTGTGTGATACCATTTCCCTACCAGTAGTAAGCTTCCTTTGTTCTTTTGTTTCAGAACTCAAAGAAATTATGACAGATGCCAAAAATCTTATTAAATGCTGTAAATACTCTTTAAATACTATAAATAATACTGGTTCTGAAGTCTCTTCCAGCAGTTCCCATAGTCTTAAAAAAATTATGAGGTTTTGGCTTTATAATAGAATTCAGTTACCATTGTTGTCAGCCATGATGTCTCTGTTAGCATTTCTGTTGGCAGGAAATAAATATCCATGCCAACAAGGCTTCACTGACTTAGATGATTAAGTACAAAAATGTTCAAAATGTTTACCATGTTAATCCAGGGAAAGCACAGTGATGGTGGTGTTATCACCATGAACTGGCCTGCCTTCGGTAGGCATTAGATATCATTTTGATATCACAATTCGGTCTTATTTTGCCACCCTCAGCCAAGTGTTTGTGAGGCCCCCGAACAAGCACGGAGCTAGGTATGGATATTAAATGCTGAATCATTCCTTTTCCCACCTAAGCAAGCCAGACACAGCCAGATCTTGCTTCAGGAGACCTCCCAAAACAAACACTTCATTAAGGATGCACGCTAACACAAAGAGCCCCCTGCCCTGAGCAAGCACCCAGGCGAGTTGGATGCTCTACTGCCCAGGCAAGCTGCATCTGCATACTGGTCGTTCCTTTGTCAATTTGAACTTAACTCAATCATGTTAAATTCTGACCTTTCAGAGACATTGTCTTGTGCCCAAACCTCATTGTTCCTCCCAAGTACAGGCTAGCCCAAGGTCATATTTTCCCCCATAAAAACCCCAAGCTCCGAGAGCTTCCTCGGATCACTCTGGACTTCCATCCAGCCTTGCTGCCGCTTTGTCGAGCGAACTCCCCTAGGCCACCATGCTGAGTTTCTTCACTACCATCTCCAGCTTCTACAGGACTGTGAGAAAGGTGTCGTATCACCCATTTCCCCTGAAAACTCTTATTTCCTATTCTTAGCTAGTTGTGTGGTTGTGTTGTCTTAAGTGTTTGTCTGTTGTTAATAAAACTTCAATTTTTTGCTATTTTAAAACTGTCTGACTGCGTGACTGACCTGACCTACATTGGGTTACAAGATCCTTGCAAAGTTACCCTGTCTCTCGTTAGCTTAAAGCAAGCGCTCCAGTTAATTTCCCCACCTTTTGTTGTTGTTGTTTGGTTATTTGGGAGCCCCTCCTGGGACCCCCAGCACACAGGGTAACAGAGGGCAAAGGGTCTTAAAGGTCTTTTGTTTTCCAAATCTCCAACTCCTTTCTGGGAAATTGACCCTCAATACTATAGGGAGTTAGTTTACCATAGACACCTTTTCCAACATTTCACATGTTGAACTTCAAGTTCTGAAGTCCTGATCTTTGGGAGCATGAAAGAGAAGTTTAAAGAGCTGAAACAAACACTTCTAGCCTCTCTGCCACCGAAGACTTGGTTTCAGATCTGGATCCAGGCAGCAGACAACTGGGCTGACAACAAATAGAAATCCTACACCTAGCCTCACCTGCTCCACTGGATCCAACTGGGATGACAGGAAAGGGATGTTACATGGGCAGATGCTGCTATATGTGGTTTTTCTGTCATCCGAGAAGCAGTGTGAAACCTACTGCCCCCAAGCTAGGCAAGGCTACATGTTCCACATCCCAAGTTCTCCTATGGAGATTCTCATCTGACTATGACAGGATTTCCATGCTAAAACTGCTCCAGGCTTCACCACCTATGAAACTTAGTGCAGCTGCTACCACAAAAACAATTCACAGCCATCAAGTGATTTCAACAATTTTCTTCTCACTCTGGGAAAGTCTTCAAAAACCAAAGAGTTTTTGAAGGTTAGTTGCAATTTAGAACTTTCTTTTTAGAAGCCACACAGTTGTTTTGTGCAGAAATCAGCAGTCTACACATCTACAATCTAAACATAATATTTAGATGCAGAAATAATAATTCCTGTACAGAAAATGTTTCAGTGGGGATTTATTTGGTCTACATTTTGCACATGGTTGGTTGGCATAGAAAATAGCATTTTCTACACAGAAAATGTATAGTCTTATTTGGAAGAACTTTTCCATGCAGAAAACGCTGTTGCCTATGAAGAAAATGCTGATCTCTGTGTAAACAGCCACATGTGACTTTTGTGTAGAATAAATCCCAATGTGAAGATTTCTTCCACCCCAGGATCCTTTTCGTCACATTTTCTCAACACTTGAAAGACATGTGCTTCAACAATTTTTCAAATATCTTCAAGTATTTCTTCCATCTCTAGACTTAGGACTCATAGAAGTTTGAACAAATTACTGGTGAGGTGGCATTTGGAATCAATAAACCTAGGATCTCAAATGAATTAAGGTACCTGTGAGTCTGCTGGTTATATTCAGAGATACTCAGAAAAGAGTATATCTTCAGAAATGTATTCTATAACCCTGGCAGGAAATTTTGTCATACATCTACACTGAGCGAACCCCAGTAAGAAGGGGGGAAGATATTACACTTTGTAGACTTTAGACTTTGTATAATTTATGCCTGATCTGTGCAGTGAAATTTTAGATTTGTCATGCCCTTGTCCCAGGACCCAGACAGGTCCCTTCCCAGCAGCCACACCCCAGAAACATGAAAAGTACTTTCAGCAGCCAGGGCAGGAGATAAAGGGAGAGCCCAGGTCTCAAGAGGTGCTCACATGGGAAGGGCTCATTAATTAGGACACAGCTGGTGAGGATGCTGAGGCTATATAATCACAGGCCTCAACAACAGAAAGTTGCTGGAAACTACTGATGCTATTGGCGGTGATTTTTGTATTTTCTGTCTGTGTGCTTTGAACCTTGGACTTTGACGCTTTGCTCAGATTATTGGTTTGGCTTTTGGACTATTCCCTTTCTGGACCGTTGCTGTGTTTTTGTTGAGAGTCTACTTTAGCCCTAAGGCTGCTTCGCAGAGCTGCCTTTATCTAGCTCAGTGGTTCTCAACCTGGGGGTCGCGACCCCTTTGGGTGTCGAATGACCCTTTCACAGGGGTTGCCTAAGACCTCACTTAATGCCCTTCTCAGATTGAGCTTCTGACGCTCCCGAACCATCTCGCCCCCATTTTAACTAAGCGAAGAAAGTCATGGTGGCAGGAGCCGGGAGCCCACTCCCTCTCACACTTTCTGACCAAGCATGCGGACTAGCCGATGGGAGCGGCGAGAGTGGGCGCCATTAAAGCCCACTGAGAGAAAGGCTGCCGAGTGAGCGACAGAAGAAATGGTGGCGCCCTCAGAGTGGGCTTCAATCTGTGAGAAGTTCTGCAGCGCCCTCAACCTCTCGTACATGAAGTCCAAGAAGGATCCGGAGACTGAACCTATTGCTCCAAGTATAGCGTCCGGGAGCTGCTCGATGGCATTAAGCAGCTGCTGGGTTCTGAGGAGGCGGGTGAGGCCGAGCACGGGCGAAGATGGGTGAACCACACCGACACCTCCGTCCAGTCCGGCATGCGGGGAAGGACAGGTGCGGTGCCAGGTGCGGGGCCCGCCATCGCGGGAGCGACCCCCATGGGGGCACGGCATGGCGATGGGGAGGCCAGGCAGAACTGTGGCTCCCTTCCCTGTGGGAGGGGAAGGGGCGCCATGGCCTGTTGGGCCCCTCTCGCCACATGCGCGTGCGCCCGCTCAGGGAGCACCCTGGCCCCACAGCCAACGTGAGGGGCCAGGGTGCTTCCTGAGCGGGCGTGTGCACATGCGGTGATGGGGAGGCCAGGGGGAACTGCGGCTCTCTTCCCTGCGGAAGGGGAAGGGGCCACCGTGGCCTGTTGGGCCCCTCTCGCCGCACACGCACGTGCCTGCTCGGGGAGCACCCCAGCCCCACGGCCAACGCAAGGGGCTGGGGTGCTCTCCAAGTGGATACGCGCACATGCGGCATCATTCTGAGCTGAGGTTGAAATTGGTCATCCCACAAAACAGTTCTGTGTGCATGTTTTTAAGAATTCACCCCAGAACAAGAAAAGCCTATTCCAAATGCAACTTATGGTCATGTTCAGGCCAGTCTCACTGCTCAAGAATATTACTTAACATCTGTCTTGATTTCTTCTTCCTTACTGCCTTTGCCCTGTTGTCAAGAGCTTCACATGGCTATCTAGAGTTGAGCTTTATGGTACCACAGTAGCTACCACAATAGCTATAAAACAGACTTTCCATGTTCAGAGGAATATACCTTTGCTTGCCCAATGCTAAGAAGAAAGCACAGGGAACTGTTCGTCACTTCTGGATAAAGGGATCTTCTACTGGGAAATGCTGGAGGGAAACACAATGTTCCATTACAATGGTGGCCAAAGCGAGGGGCTGGGGTGTTCCCCGAGCTGGCACGCGCTCGTGCGGTGACGGGGAGGCCGCGCGCAACAACCGCTCGCATGCGGCGACAGGGAAGCTGGGGGAGCAACCGCTCAAGGGGCTGGGGGCGAGGTGGGACATGCCGCCACGTTGCCATCCCCGCCATTCCGGGAGGGAGGCGACAGGAGAGGGCCAGGCCTCGGCTGCCGGGGATGAGAGTCAGGGGGCCGGCGAGGAGCAGGCGAAGAGGAGAGGGTGGGTGGGTGCAGGCGCCCGGTCTGCCGACCCCCAACCTCTCCTCGGCTCCCTCCTCCGGCCCCCTCTCCAGCTGGCTGGCCGGCGGCGGCCCTCCACCACGCTCACTCTCCCAGAGACTCGCTCGCAAAATGGGTATGGGACTGGATATTAACAGAAGAAGAGAAGGCAGCCATTTTATGTTTTTTTTTAAATGAAAGTTTTAAGAGAATATTAAGGGGGATCCATTGAAAATGTGGATCTGAAATTTTTTTTTCTTGTATACTGGCATTGCTTGCAACGTGTTGAGCTTTCCAACTGTGGATCTTTAGAAATTTTACCACACTCCCTTTATTTCCAACTTTTCGCTTCCACTCTATCTTATTTTCCATCTTCTTTCAATTTTCTTCATCACAATATCCAGTCTTTTCTTTAACTATCCTAGTCCACTCCAGCTTTCTGACGTTTCTCTTTCCCTCCTTACTCCTTTCCTTCCTTACTCTCTCTGCCGCTGCGATGGGGGTGGGGGGGTGCCAGGTGACTCTCCCGCAGCAAGCAAGCCTGGTTCCAGGGCGCCAGGTCTCGTCTCCTCAGCCTCCCACCTGCACTATGCGGGGGAAGAAGGAAGGAAGGTCGGCGGCGCACCCCCATGGCAGAAGGCAGCCCAGTGGCGAGTGTCCCTCGGAAGAGGAGACAGAGCTTCCCTCCAGGGGCCTCTCCAGGGGCGGCAGCCATGGCAGCACTTTCCTCTGGGTTCACCTCCCGTTTCAAGTGTTGTCCACAAGGGTGGGAGGGAGAAGGAGGAGGAGGAGGGTGCACTCGAGGACCCGGGCACCCCTCCCCCTCATCCCAGGTCTCTTGTTTTGGCCCGGGCTGAAATGAAACAGGTTGCCCTCTGAGGCGGCTGAATCCCCCGCGAGCCCCTGGGTCAGCCCACCTGGAGAGCCCACCCAGAGGGCCAAGAGAGAGACAGGTGTGGACGGGGAAAGGGCCGCCACTCCGCAAGCTTTTGCCCGCTGCTGGACCTCTGTCTTCTCCTGGGCTCCTGGGCGCCCTTCTGAGTACCTTCGGGGGCACCGACTGTGGCCCCTCCGGTGGAAGCAGCCTCAAACGCGGTGTGATTCAGGTGGGCTCCCGCGCCCGCGTTAGGCACCGTCCTCTGGCAGTGGTGCAGCACCCTCGTCCCTTGTCAGGAGGGAACACCGGAGACGGGCTGGTGGGGCTGCTACTTCTTCAGGTAGGACCTGGAAAGCAACCTGGAGCAGCTGCAGCGGCCCAAGTGGAGGCCTGAGCTGCAAAAGGGGAGGGTGTGCTTGAGGCTGGCAGATCGGGCGGCAGCCTTTGCAAGCTGGGACAAACTGAGACGCGTGGGAACACCAAGATGCGTGGGAAAACTGAGATGTGTGGAGCCTGGAGCTGCCGTGTAAAGCACCCCATTTTATGAGGTTCTGGACACGAAGCATGGGGAGGGGCTCTTCCCTCTAAATTTATTCCTTAGTTCTGCGGGCTGTGAGGGAGGCTGCAAGAACGCCCTTCGCTCGAGTTTGGCCAGTGGGAGAGGAAAGGGCACCCCCCAGTTCTTTCCCTTCAGGCCGAGCTCAGGACAAGGAGACGCAGGGACCACCCCACCCCCCTTGCTTGCAAGACAGCCACGCAGCCATTTTTTGGGTTCGCTGGAGTGGTTCCATCATTCCCCCGCCGAACTTCTGTCTCTTTCCAGGCCCGGTGCCCAGCCAGCCCAGGCTCTACGAGGGAGGGAATGGGAGGCCAAAAGGTGCGAAGCCACACAGGGCTTAATTCCTAAATAAGAGGCTCGGGAGTTCAGGCCTGCCTGCAGGTCACACCATTTGAACCTGCGTTCCCTTAATCCTAGATGTGATCGAATGCATTCACTGAGCGGGGGAAGCAGCACTCTGCATGCGGTTCTCCTCTGAGGCCATCCTGGCCTGAAATGGAGGTCAGGCACAGCCCTGCCCCACTCGCCACGGAGGGAGATGCTGCAGAAGGGTCAGAGGGGCGCAAGGCAGCACTTTTCCGGGGGGGGGTGAGCTGTGCCCAGCACAAAAGACAAAGGCACTGGGATTCCTCCCCCCTGCCAGGGTTGACACTCTGGAAACTTTTCCCACACTGCCCACCCCAGGGGAAATGAGAGTGAAGCAGAAGCAGAGTGTGGGGGGGGGGTTCTCCGAATTTTTTCCAGGAGGAGACATGTGGCTCCTCTTTCCCTCCTTGTCTGCCCCCCCCCGTTCCTGGCTGGCTAGGCGGCCTTTGCCGGGGAGGGGGAGGCATTGTAAATAATAAATAAATAATTTTATGGTTGGGGGTCACCACAACATGAGGAACTGTATTAAGGGGTCGCGGCATTAGGAAGGTTGAGAACCACTGATCTAGCTAATTAGGCAGCTGAGGAACTTTGGTGGGCTGTCAACCCCTGGACAAAATTGAACATCTGTATTTTTAAGAACCAGTGTGGTGTAGCAGTTGGAGTAGTAGACTAGGACTCTGGCAGACCAGCGTTCAAATTCTTATTTGGTTATAGAACTTACTGGGTGAACTTGGGCAAGTCACACTCTCTCAACATACTTGTTGTTGGTGTCTTCAAGTCATTTCCAACTTATGGCAACCATAAGGCAAACATATCATGGATTTTTCTGGTACTGAGAATGTGTGACATGTCCAAGATCACCTAATGGCTTTCCATGGCAGAGTGGGGAAATGAACCCTGCTCTGCAGGGTCATAGTGCAGTGCTCAAACCACTACACTGTGTTGCCTCTTTGAAATTATCCTACCTCTTGGAAATTTAAATCAGTGCCAGAAAGATCTGTTTTTCAATTCTGCTCTTGTCAACGTGACAAAAACCAGCAGACAGACAAGAACAAGATTCTTGTTTTGGCCCTATGCTAGAAGTTGTAATCCAGTGCTCAAACCACTGCACTATCCTAGCTCTTTCACACTAGAAGCCTTTAACACCTTGAGAAGGCAACTCATCCTTGGTCAGCTGGAAGCAGAACTGATCCTGTGATTCTGTGTGGAATGGTAAATATAAAAGAATAGAGAAGGAGGTCAAAAAGGGAATAGAGAATGAGGGCCAAGATGAACAGTGCCTATAACCAGTTTCAAAATATGCCAGTGGTCCCCTCCCAGAGCCTGTGGAGGCACAGAAGTAGTCTTAGAAAGCTTTCCCTCAATTTTTAAGCTCCGGCAAGGGGTTACAAGGAAGAAATCCTTCTTAATAGGGGCACTCCCCTTGTAAACCAAAGTCACCGGATTTTTCGCAAACTGGAGAGTATCAAATTATTTTGATGGCATTTTAGTTCTCTCATTTCCTCCTCCTATTCTCTTGGCTCTTTGGAACTGATGCCAATTCCCCCCCATTTCTGCCCGCCCCCCATAGACCTTTCCTCACTACACTGTTTTAGTGCTATTATTCCACTTTCAACTTCCTATAGAATCCAGGGGCTTGCAGTTTGAGGAGGGGCATTTAGACTTCTCAGCCAGAGAGCAATTTGGCCTCAGTAAACTGCAAACCCCAGAATTTCACAGGATGTTGAAAGTGGAACAATAACACTATAACAGTGTAGTGTGGAAAGGCCCTGTGTCACATTTTACAATAGTTATGCTTGCTCTTTGCCCGTTTAGTGTATGTGCATGGTTTCAACACAGGGTAACCATTTCAAAATCAACATCAAATTATTTGAGGTAGATAATATTATAGACCATAAGGAGATAATACAACACCCTTTACCATATTTGGACTATACTTCCCATAAACACCAGCTGGCATTGACAGCAGCCAAGGAATGTGGAAGCTGCAGTCAAGGACATTTAAAGGACAACTGTTTTTTATCCCTGTGAATTGCAAACTAGAGAGTCTGCAGGAGAAACCTCACACCACCTACTCCAAACAACTGTTTTCTTCTGGCTTACACCACTGTCCCTCACTCCACAATGTTGTTGGTGTCATTTACCAATGAGTTAGCTTAGAATTATGGTGATCCTATGAATAATACATTTGCAAGAGCCCTGGTCATCGTTTGCCCTCCTCAGCACTTCCAAACTGTGGCTGTGGCTTTGTTGACTGAATGTTTCATTTTGGGTTGTTTCATCATAGCGTTTTTAAGGTAAAAGTCTTTAGAAGTAGTTTACCATTGTTATCTTCTATGCAGTTCTAGCCCCTTTAGAGTTGCTTATAGTAACCTGGGCCAACATGGTATAGTAGTTTCAACACTGGACTATGACCCATGAGACAAGGTTCGATTCCTTACTTGGGGTTGGAAAACAACTGGGTGACTTTTGGTGCATCACACACACTCAACCTCGAGAAAACCCTGTGATAAGTTCCTCCTGAGTTTCCATAAGTTGGGCCCTTTCTGCCTTACACTGTTATAATGCTATTATTCCACTTTCAACATCCTGTGGAATTCTGGGGTTTGTAGTTTCCTGAGGCCAAAGTGCTCTCTGGCTGAGAATTCTAAAGGCCCCTCCCTAAACTGCAAACCCCAGGATTTCACAGGATGCTGAAAGTGGAATAATAGCGCTATAGCAATGTAGTGCGGAAACGGCCTTGGAAAAAGATTGAAGAAACACGACAACAATAGTGCTAATGCTGTTGTCCCTGGGAGATTCTCCTCCAGCGTCACCCTCCCACTACTACTGCTGCCCAGTACCTGTTTGGCACAATTAGTCTGGCTCCTCAACAGAAAGCTTGTCTGATGTAGAAGACCCTGCCAGTAGCAATGCTAACATCAGCACAGCCTCTTATGTCACAGAATCACACAGTCCTACCACCATGGATAGTTTAGTGCCAAGGTGGGATTCTACACATTATGGGGTGATCAAATCAACACCACACCCTGCTTAGCTAATACAATCATGTCTGCATCAGAACGTAAGAAGGTCAGTGCTCCCATAGAGCTCGACTAGACTCTTATGGGAAGCCCACCAGCAAAACATCAATGCCTTAGGACCCTCTCACTCCTATTCTCCAGCAGCTGGCATTCAGAAGCCTACTACCAGCAATTTCAGATTCCAGCTGACTTCACCAAAGTGTGATAAGCCTAACTGGATGGTAAAGGATGTTGAAATACAACAAATTATTTCTCACAAAGCAAATGTCCCCAAGTTTTACCAGCAGGGGGGCACCAAGAATATCTATCGTTCAAAGAACAGCTTTATTACTGATGTTGTTAATATGCTGTTTTAATGCTCTGTTGACCGTAATAAAATAAAATGAAATGAAATACTGATGTTGTTATTATTAAAAATGTATATCCCATCCTATGTCTGAGGATCTCAGAGTGGCATACAACAAAGTCAGTGAGAATAATTGTAAAAGACTCATAAAACATCAAGCTATGAAATGCTTCCAGCAAGACTACTTTGAAGCAGTTAGAACAATTTAAAATACTGTAAACCATAACAGATGTTCAAAGTGGGTGAAATCAGTTAGAACCCAAAGGCTTTAATAAAAACTCACATTTTGAATTGATGCTGGAATAACATTAGCTAGGGTTGCCAGTTCAGGACTGTCCCAGGCCCTGAGGTTTCTAGGCTAAAACCTGAGACAAGAGGATGGTCCCTGATGATATAGAATCATAGAGCTGGAAGAGCCCAAAAGGGCAGTGCAGTCCAACTGCATTCTCCCATGCAGGAATAAACCATCAAAGCACTCCTGACAGATATCCATCCAGCATCTGTTCAATAATCTCCAAAGAAGGAGCCTCCACCACACTCTGAGGCAGTGCATTGCACTGTCAGAGTGTTCTTACCCTGAGGAATGTCTTCCAAATATTTAGATGGAATCTTTTTTCCTGAAATTTGAAGCCATTGCTCCCTGTCCTAGTATTTGGAGCAGCAGAAAACAAGCTTGCTCCGTCCTCCATATGGCATCCCTTCAAATGTTTAAGTTTAAATATTTAAGAACTATACATTAAGTACCAGTCACAGTTGCTCACAGCTTGTCATTGAAGCACATGGGGTTCGGGGAGAACATTTTTTCTTGTTTGGGAATTAAAACAGAAATCTTAGCTAATGGAGTTGTTCCCAAACCAAGGTGCTATAGGTTATATTTTGGAGAAAGGAACTGGCAAAACTACTTCTGGCTATTCCTTGCCTAAGGAAACCTTATGAAATTCATGGGGTTGCCATAAGTGGGCTAGATTAAATGTTTGTTATCCCATGGAACACTATACCAGAATGGTATATGACCCTATAACCCTGGAGACCAGAGCGAAACCCACTGGGTGACCTTGGGCATGTAACACATGCTCAGCCTAAGAAAACCCATGATAGGTTTGCCTTAGCGTTGCAAAAAGTCAGAAACTACTTGAAGGTACACAGCAGCAACAACAAACTGCCTTTACAATCTTGTGCAGAATGAGATGCTGGGGAATGACATCTGCAGGGTTTTCCTGGTCAGAGATCATGCTGAAACAAGCAGTTGTGTCAGGACCCCTCTCTCCATCTGCTTGTCTCAATGCACTCCATGACAAGAGAGAGCCAAAAATGTAATTTCCCAATGCCCCAGTCTTCTGCACCTTGGAAGCCTTGTAGTTGGTGTACTACCTGGGTTATGAGGTATGTTCAGAGGGCTGGTGACATCATCAGACATAGCTATGTTGTTGGAACTCTGTCGTTGGAGCTACACTGACAATGCAAGTTCTCAGTCTCAGTGTTTATAGTACTTTACCAAAGAATGGAAAGTTAATAGGATGTTCATTGACATTTACTCATTTTTGATCTCTCTCTCTCTCTCTCTCTCTCTCTCTCTCTCTCTCTCTCTCTCACACACACACACACACACACACACACAAATATGGGACATTTCCTTATTATCAACAGCCTCTCTAAGGTCTGGGAAACTCAGGGCCATGGCTTTCTTGATTGAGTCGATCCACCATTAACGTGGTCTTTCTCTTTTCCTTCTACCTTCTTCTTCTCCAACCATCATTGTCTTTTCTAATACGTCTTCTCATGATATGTCCCGAGTACAGTAGTCTCAGCTTAGTCATTTTACCTTCTAGGGAGAGTAAAAGCTTGACCTGCTCTAAAACACATTTATTTGTCTTTTCTGGCAGTCCACAGTATCTGCAGAACTCTTCTCCAGCATAACATTTCAAATGAGTTGACTCTCTTCCCACAAGCTTTTTTCACTCAGAAATTGTAGTTGTTGTTGTTGGGTGCCTTCAAGTAATTTCTGACTTACACACACAACATACATATATGTATATAACCACCACTGCTACGCAAACATACAACAGCCCTGTGAGACAGGTTAGCTGCTTCATACATGGATCTGTCCAACTCTTCTTGAAATATATCAAGCTAAGCTTTTCCAGAACTGGTGAGAGTTAACAGCAGAGTAATTTAAAGCTGATTTATAAGGACTGAAAGCAGTTAAATCAGCACCTTGAATGGCATCTTCATTTGTGAAGTTCACTTCCAGTAGGTCAATCCTTCTTAATATCTGGTCCTCCCAGTGGTTTAGACTCCCACAATCTCTGATTGTGGCCCATACCTCTTGGGGTTAAATTCCAAAATATCTGAAAGATTAAAGGTCAGGAGTGGTTTAACCGGAATCAAAGAGGTCTTGCAAAATGTATTCTTGCTGCTTTGTGCTTCTGCAGGATTTCCTGGTGATGTAAAAAATTGTGCGGATTTTGAAAAAGGATGACAATGTCAGGCAGAGGGGGACACACTTGTCTTGTTGGTCTGGCTTGTTACTTGGGCACTGCAAAAACATCTAAGGTGTTGCAAAAGGTAAGAACTAAGATCCAAGATAAACTGTGCTCATGCAAACTTATGGTGGCTAGGAATGCTTTTGCCCAGCTTCAGCCAATGTGCAAATGATCTGGCCACAGTGATTGATACTGTAGTTACCTCTTGATCAGACTACTGTAATGTACTCTACATGAGGGTACCCTTGAAAAGTATTTGGAAGCTTCAGCCAGTGCTAAATGCAGCAGCCAGACAGGTGTGCATTTTAGAGACCATATAACATTGGTCTTGCAAGACCTGCATTAGTTTCAAGCTCAGTGCAAAGTGCTAGCATCGACCTACAAAGCCCTAAATGACTTGGCGACAGGATATCCGGAAGAGCGCCTCCTCCCATATGAGCCAGCCAGAAATCTGAGATCTTTAGAGAAGGCCCGGTTGCCTTATGAATTTAGGCCTATGAGTGCACGTAACAGGGCTTTCTCTGTAGAAGTGCCTTGACTGTTGAATTCCCTATCCAAGAAAGGCCATTTCTGCACAACAGTGTTATAGTGCTGTTATTCTACTTTCAGCCTCCTGTGGAATTCTGGGGTTTGTAGTTCCCTCAAAGAACTCTCTGGCTGAGAATTCTAAAGGCCCCTCACTAAACTGAAAACCCCAGGATTCCACAAGATGTTGAAAGTGAAATAGCAGCACTATAACAGTATAATGTGGAAATGGCCAAAGTGAGGCCATTTCCTCACTACACAGTTATAGTGCTCTTATTCCACTTTCAACATCTTATGGAATCCTGGGGCTTGCAGCAAACTTAACACTTGGAATTCTCAGCCAGACAGGTCTTTGGCCTCAGTAAACTACAAACCCCAGCGTTCCACAGAAGGCTGAAAGTAGAATAACAGCACTATAACAGTGTAGTGCAGAAATGGCCAATGCTGTTCCACATGACAATCAATGTTTCAAATTGCTGTTTTAACTGTTTTCAAAACTGGATTCTAGGATAGTTTTTAGACTTCA
The DNA here is from genome assembly GCA_948472985.1 of Iguana delicatissima. Taxonomy (NCBI): domain Eukaryota; kingdom Metazoa; phylum Chordata; class Lepidosauria; order Squamata; family Iguanidae; genus Iguana; species Iguana delicatissima. The sequence continues at coordinate 8,142 of CAOKZL010002279.1, read as the reverse complement.
TTCAGGAGTTTTTAAAGTGTGCTGTAATATATTTTAAAATATTTTTATCTTTGTATTATTTTATTTGGTTTTTATTTGTTCAGCACCTTAGGCACCCTTGTGGGGTGAGAGGTGATGTCAGAGACAGACACAGGGGCGGAGCTTGGAGCATGGGGAGGGGGGCAGGAAGGGGCGGGGCTATGGCACGAGAGGCATGGCCAATGAGCCTGGGGGCGTGGCTGCAGTGCATGGGGGCATGTCCAGGGCGTGCGAGGGCATGGTCAGGGCAAGCATGGGCATGGTTATGGGCTGGGACATCCCAAAAACATTGCTGCCTGGGCAAACCACCGTTCCCACCCCCCTATCCTTACATGACTGGACAGACAATACAGTCTTTTAATGAACAGGGCAGAAGGTAGAAGTGGTTCTGTAGGTCACTCTGATGTGGGTAATCAGCATAGATTAACAGTATTAACTGTCTGAAGTTTTTTTTTGTTTTTAATTGCGATATATTGTATTTTTATTATCCAAAGGTCCTTTTAAAACTGTTTTAAGCTAATATTTTTAATATAATTGTTTATAACCACATGCCCTCAGGTTATTTGGGTTATGCCATGCCGTGTGTGTGTGTGTGTGTGTGTGTGTGTGTGTGTGTGTGTATCAGCTAAAAAAATGACTCACCTCCTCTCCAGAAAAACACACAGCAGAAATGTGGAAGAACTGGAGTAACAAAGAGTAGATGCTTGTGTGATGGAGGTCTGAGCTTAGTACTGATATGTAAAACATGCTGATTAGCTGGGAATTGTTTTCCTTTCTTTTTATAAAAGTGAACTAGATTCTGCTTGATCATATCTCTCCAAGCTTCAAGTCTCTCCATATCTGCTGTACAGGTTTAGCAAGGAAAACTTTGCAGGGAGTCTTGCTCACAAATAAATATGCACAATATCTTCTACAGAGTTTGTGGAGTTTTTTTCCAATGGAAAAATAGAGATCACTGGTTAATGTAAATACTGTAAATATGGAAAGAAACATGGATGTGGCAACTTTTGTTTGCAACATGGAATGAGCTTTATCTGGGGAGCTTTAATGTCTGAATTGTTCTCCAGTTTGAATATTAACTCTAAATATCATGACTTCTCCTTCTAGTTACTGCAGTGGGCATGACATATCTCCTTCTCATCTTGAAGGTGAATTGTCATCACCTTCTTTGAAACAACTTTGACCAGCTCTGCACTGTGGGATCTTTGCTAACTGAGGGACCGTTAAAGAATGTTTGTCCTGAATGCATTGTGCAATAAAAGCAGGAATGGTGCAAAAGATCATTGTGAGTCTGTGTGTGTGTGTCTCTGTGTGTGTGTATTGGAAAGATGGGTGACTCAGGGCTCCACCTGTGGTGCCAGTACCTCCACATGATAATGGGAAATTAATTAGCTCAAAATTAGGAGGACTGTTTTCTTGTCGATAGGGCATGAACAGTCTACCAGTCCACTCAGGCCCCCATCCATAAATGGATCTAGCAGAGAACGAAATCAACTTTAGTCTTCTCCATCAAGGTATATCAAAGTGGTTACTCAAAGATTCTTGCACATAATTAACACAAGTCCATGTTCTTGAAGAAAATAGGGAAAAGTCAACAATTACATGGTTTCAGGAAAAGTTGGAGCTTCTCATCCAGAGAGCTTCTGGAAGCTACATGCTTAATGAAGGCAGGCAGGCAGGAAGAGAGAGAAGACCCCAGAGAACAAAGGTTGTTCATATAATATAGAAAAAGAGTGGGTGTAAACAAACAAACAGGAAATAGCCATAAATGTATTGTGCCTAAACTTTTAGAGTGATATGCCACCAGTGAGTATAGGGCATACAAAAGATTGCTATCTCCAGGTTAATCCAGGCTTAGTTTGTGTTTTACTTTGAACTTTCGAGGAACAATTGTTACTGCAGTTTAGGCTTCCTTGGGGACATCCCCAGATATCATTTTGATATCAAACCATTCGACTTTCTTCCACCACCCCACTCCACGTGTTTGTGAGGCCACCGGACTGATAATTTCTGGACATTCCATTCTCCACCCAGGCAGGTCAGACACAGTCAGTTCATTGCTTCAGGGACCTCTCTGGCAAACACCTTATTACATATGCACGATACTAACGAAAGCTTCCTGCCCCGAGCAGGTTGCTGGACAAAGGTTGTGCCGTCCACTGGTAAGTGCTGCCCATCTGCATACTGGCCACACTATTGTTAATTTGGCTCTGATCCCATCATGCAAAGTTGTGACCTTTCTGAGACATTGTCTCACACCAAAAACTCATTGTTGTTCGCCGAGTAAGGCATAGCCTGCAGTCACAATTCAACCTCTAAAAACCCATGATTCCGAGACCTTCCTCGGATCGCTCGACCTGCTCCAGAGTTCCATCCCGTCTTGCTGCCGTTTCGAGCTCCCCTCAGCTAATTGAGCTGAGCTTCTTCTCCGCATCCCCGGCTTCTCTCCTAAGGTCCAGGACTATGAGACTGGTGTCGTATCACCCATTTCCCCCTGAATAGAATCATAGAATCATAGAAATGTAGAGTTGGAAGAGACCACAAGGGCCATCCAGTCCAACCCCCTGCCATGCAGGAAAACCCTCAAAGCACTCCCGACAAGTGGCCATCCAGCCTCCGCTTAAAAACCTCCAAAGAAGGAGACTCCACCACACTCTGTGGCAGCACATTCCACTGCCGGACAGCCCTGACTGTCAGGAAATTCCTCCTGAGGTTCAGGCGGAATCTCCCCTCCTGCAGCTTGCATCCATTGCTCCTTGTCCTCGTCTCAAGAGCAGGAGAAAACAAGCCCACTCCCTCCTCGACATGACATCCCTTCAAATATTTAAACATGGCTATCATGTCCCCTCTCAACCTTCTCTTCTGCAGACTAAACATACCCAGCTCTCTAAGTCTGTCCTCATAGGGCATGCCTTCCAGGTCCCTCACCATTTTGGTTGCCCTCCTCTGGACCTGCTCCAGCTTATCCATATCCTTCTTGAATTGGGGTGCCCAGAACTGGACACAGTATTCAAGATGAGGTCTAACCAATGCAGAATAGAGTGGTACCAATACCTCCCTCGATCTAGACACCATACTCCTATTGATGCAACCAAGAATTGCGTTGGCCTTCTTGGCTGCCGCATCACACACTGAAAATCTCTCTCTCTTACTCAATTTCTGATTCCTTAGTTATCTGTGTGGCTGTGGTATCTTTACGTTTGTCTGTACTCAATAAAACATCATTTTTATTCTTTTAAACCCGTCTGGCTGCTTGACTGACCTGACCCCATAGACGCTGGGTTGCAAGATCCTGCTGAGTTACCCTGCCTCTCACTAGCTTAAGTGAGTGCTCCAGCTAATTTTCCCCAAAACTGTGTTTTATAGTTTGGCTATTTAGGTGCCCCTCCTGGGACCCCCAGAGAACAGGGTAACACAATCCAAAGTCTTAAATCTATTTTTGTGACAGTGCTCAGTGTCGTGAGACCTTTAAAGTTTGGGTTAAAAATGAGGCAGATTCACCAGTCCACGGACTAGAAACCACCAGCCACTATTGGCACAAAATGTTAAAGTCTTCTTGGACAATTACCATAGTTTTAATTCATCTCATAGGCTCCCACAGTATTTGTTTCAAAACAATGGTTCCAAAGTTTTGGTCCTTCAGTTTGTTTTGGACTTCAGCTCCCAGAATTTGTAACCACTGGACAAGCTGGCTGGGCCTTCTGGGAGATGAAGTCCAAAACACCTGAAGGACCAAAGTTTGTGAATCACTGTTTTAAAAGTATCAATCATGGGACATGAAGAGACTATGATAAATATGGCTTCTTGGTGGGTTCCCTTCCACCTCTGAAATACATAGAATCATTGAGCTGAAGAGACCACAAAGCCATGGAGTTCAATCCTCTGCCATGAAGAAATACTCAGCCATGGAAACCCATCAGCAGATCCTACTTTGCCTATATTTCTGGTTTTCATTTTTTTTTAAATCAGGAAGGCAGTGTCTAGCCTAAACCTTTCATATTGTGCCACAGTGAGAAAACATTAAAGCTGACTCTGAAGCAAGTGCCCCTAGAAGGAGAGCAGAGCTAAGCTTTTTATTATATTTAATCTTGGTGTTGAGTTACTTGTACTGCTGTTGGCTGGAACTTGTGACCACAGTTACGTATGTGTACCTAGAGTTATGCAGACATGACCGATACATATTCACGGTCCTTACATGTTCAACAGTGTAGGGAATACATATAATTTCTGTGTGATTCACAGTGCTACCCTTATGTGTTCGATAGAGTAAGGAACATGCAGAGATTCCCCAATCCTGTTTTACCAGGCATCAGCTGCTGTAAGTATCAGAAATCTGTTTTCTTGTTGATCAGAGCACTGCTGATGGATATTTTCATCCCCTTCCCACCAGTGATCTCTGGTACATGGAGAAGTTGTGAAAGGGATTCTGGTTCTGATTGGAGGCTCTTGGAGGGAGGGGTGGAAACATCAGCCTGCTGTGCCCCAGTCAAAAAGAAAACAGACTTCCATTACTTACAACAGCTGCTGCCCAGTAAAACAGGATTGGAGGACTGGGCAAGGATACACTACTTAGTTCAGCATACCAAGTAATTAGCTGATTTACCAGATATCTGATCTAGGATTTCAGCCATTACTTTTATGAATTACAATTCAGAGAATGCTCCAGAAATCATGCCAGAACATTGTGCCCATTGCTGCCAAGAGCTGAAAAGCCCCTCTTCCTTCTAATATTTTTTTCTCTTATCCTCTTCTTCATTTCTTTAATTGCACTGTTTCAGTGTGTCCCTCTATGACAGAATCAAATTATAATAATTTCAGAACATTTCATACTCTATGGTTTTCTGGACAGCTGCCTAACTGGCTTTATGTTTCAAATGGCTATCATGCCCAAAAGATCAGAGAACATACTGTACAGATGGTGCACTATGTATTCTGATAGGATTGGAGCCCTAGAATTTCTGTCATCATGTTCCTTTCTTTGAAAACATTAGAGCTCAGGGATTTTGTTAAGTATGTCATAAGAGCTGTAATCAAGAAGACATTAAGCCTCTTAGACAGAGAACCTTCAGAGCATTCTGTCTTAGTATTTCCTTTTTGAGACCTTGCTTGGATCTTCAACTACTTTCAATAATGCACATAAAAATGCTTTTCATTCTTGTGCTTTCATGGATGCTGTTCACTTCTCCAGGTGAGGAACATATCAATATATAAGGGAAACCACCACTTTTTTTTCTCTAGCAGCTCATTTTCCATCTTCCATCTTGTTTTTAGCAACATGCTCGGGCAGCTTTTTCACATTATTTTTTGTACTTTTTGTTTGCCTAAGATAGCAAACACACGAAAAATATGGAAGAACTTAACCATAGATTTTGACCCAAATTGTGTTGATGTCATGGATGTTTGTAAATTCCCATACAAGTATGGTAGTAATTTTGTTTGTTTGTTTGTTTGGCCATTGTGCAATGGACTTATTCGGTTCATGGTTGTGTAAGAGGAGTTCCATAAGCGCAACCATTTCACATGGGCCTTAATCCTATCATCAGTCCTGATGATGGTAGAGCCATTGAATCAATAGGATTTACATATGTGTTGATGCACTATTCAACAATTAATTTAATGGTTCTACTTTACTTGGGACTAGACAACAGGATTCCAGCTATGCAACTGCACATTTGTAGATAGTGTGTAATTGTTTGCCAGTGCCTTACATATATCACTTATTAAATGGGATTGCAAAAACAGCCATGGTGCATTCCTCATTGCACTGTGGGACAAGAAGCTGCCATGTTGGCAAATACACAATCAGTTGCACAGTGTCACCGAGCAGGTAGCATAGCTTACCCACTATGTTACTGTATAAGTGCGGATTTACACTAGGAACAATGTAGGGTCTACCCCTTCCCAAAGAGACAAATATTTAAGATGCTTTACAGTAAACCAAACTTTTGTTTGACCTAGCTCACTGTACTTTACAACAGGGGAAAAGGGGGGAAAGGTTGAATGTTTAGCCAGCGGAAAGAAAGATGTGAGTTCTAAATAATATCCATTGAGGTAGCAAGGACAAAAAAATTTTTTCCTTTTTAGGCCCTTTCCGCAACTCACTTTTTTGCGGAGGTGGGGTGCGGGGATTGTGTGAGCAGCCTCTTCCGAGAGGCTCCCCATGTCCCGGTTCCTTCAGCTCCGAGCTGCTCCTGCTCGGCCCTTTCCTCTTCCTTCCGCAGTGCAGCCTGGGAGTTTCCCAGGCTGTGTTGGGGCAGGAAGCACAAGTGCCCAGCTCCGGAAATTTTTCTTAACACTCCAAGTGCACAGGGGGCCCCCGGGAGAAATGTGCGATCACGAAATTTTTTCCCAGCTCACACCCCAAAAATTAAAAAGTGCATGATCAGTGCTTGCCAGGTCCGGGAACCCTTGCCTTTGTGAGGGGTTTTGTTTTCCCCCTTTTAAATTTTGGAAATGTTTGAAAAGGGCCCTTTTGCATGGCAAATGCCAGGAGAAAAGGGCTTAAACTTACCACATAGAGCTATAGTGGATTCAATAAAAATTATCAAATACTTTGAACAATGAAAGTGCTATAAAAAAGAATTACTCTGGACTTCCGGTGGCTGCGACGAGGAGCCAGGTTGTCACCCCGTGTAGCTCCGGGGGGGAAAAATCGCCCTACGAGGTCGGAAAAAACCCGTTTTCCAAATAAAAGGGGGACGGGGGAAAAAACCCCTTTGGAAGGGGTATCGGAGGCCCGGAAAAAACTTTGGGTTCCCGCGCGGGTGGGTCGAAACAAACAGCTGATCGGTCACAGAGAGTGCTGAAGTGGTTAGATTTGGGCCGCCATTACCTCGCAGAGCCTTCTTTTCAAGGAAAATCCCCAGCACCCCCTTTTTTAATGTTGAGAGAAAAAATATTTGGAAAAAAAATTTTAAAAAGACTACAATTTGTGAGCGGGAAAGTTTGAGTCCAGAAGTGAGGGCCCCCAAAACTTTAAAGTAAATAAACATTAAACCCAAAAGTGCTGGGAGCTCCGGAGCAGTGAAGCTGTCGGGCTTAGACAGAATGGGGGAAAATTGAAAAACAGGGAGAGACTGTAAGTTTGTAACAAGTTGATCCCAACCCGAAAAAAAAGAAAGAAAGAAAAGAAAGAAAGAAAAAAAAGAAACAGTCTCGCTAGATTTAAAAGTAATAAGTATGGGGAAGAAAGAATAATGAGGACAAATTTGCTAATAGTTTGAGGAAAAAAAAAAGAGGAAAAAAAAAAAAAAAAAGAAAATTAAATTAAAAATGGAGACTATTTGGAGACTATTTTTAAGACTTTGAATAGTAGACTTCTGCAGAGATTAATGGGGCAAGCAGCGGCAAAACAAGCGACTGATTTGATAAGAGACATGAGTTGGAACGGGGGTTGAAACTGGCTTTAGAATTGGACTTGAGAAGATTTGATTTCGGACTATAAGGGGGTAATGAATTGAATAGAATTGAACTGAACTGATTTCCTGGTTTATTTATTTTGGACAATGGACTTCGGGAAATTTGGAAAATTTTTGAAATTTATTTTTAAAAAAATAATGAGTTGAGTTTTAATTTTTTAATGATTCTGGAAAAGGGAAACCTTTTAATGGGAATTTTTAAATTAAAATTATAAAATGGCATTAAAAATACTGAGCGTTAACGTAAAGGGGGGTAGTAGATGATGGTGAAAGAGGGAGGAATTTTTCAAGGTCTGAAGGAAAAAAAAGATAAGCGAGACAAAAAAAAAATTTTTTAAACCCCCTCCTGTCAACGCCAGAGAGAAGAATTTGTTTTACAGAGGAAAATTTTGGGGAAAAAGGGGCTAGAGTACCACCTAGTGGTGATTTGTTTAAAAAGAAATTTGGGAATTTTATAACTTCTACTTGGGAATTTTTATATATATATATTGACAATTGTGATTCATTGTTAACAATAAATATAAGATATAAGATAAAGGTATAAGAAAATGAAATAGTAATAAAATAATAAATAGAATATAAGTAAGTAGGTATATATAGATATAGAGTGTCTAAATTTATATATATATAGATATATTTTATAAATAGACTGTAAAATTTAAGAGTATATATTTGAAAAGGGGTTTAGAAAGGCAAAGAAAAAAAA